>JACXGM010015293.1:0-21412 GCA_016801145.1 Umbra pygmaea | reverse complement strand
TTGCACACATTCCATTCACTCCGGTTCTGAGCGTAATACGAGCCCGTCCTCCCCAATTAAGATTCACCGACCGCGGCTGATATATAATATATATGTGTGATGTATGGTGTGTGTATATATACAATTACTTCCTGGTCATGGCTCCTATTACTTTCTGAGAGTGTTAGCCATCTCTAAGGTTCTTTATTGTGCACACAGGTCCCCTGTATTTCTACCTATCACCTGGGTATTTAAACTAGGTACAATGTTCGCCTGGTTGGCGATTATTATCCCTGTAATGTGTCCACATGCACTACCTGTTTACGTGTATATTTCAAGCCTGGATCCGTTTTTGCATCGCAAGGAATAAAACCTCAATTTCCTGCATCTGTTTCCTAATCCTTCATTCCACACGTTACAGGTGTGGCATATCAATAAGCTGATTTAACAGCATGATCAATTTAAGGCAACTCTAAAAACAACTGTTACACGACCATACAATGCTACAGAGATCTACATTTTAGCAGGAGCTTGAAATTTGCAGGCGAACTGCAGGAATGTCCACATATTTCATCTGTGAAGTCTTGACATACAATGCATGCGCCATTTCTTTTTATTGCTATTTAATTAGTAATTCCTATCCATTATTTTGTTTAAATTTAGACACTTTGTTTTAAACTCACTGGAAGGGACAAAGAGTGTCTAATTACCACCTGTAACTTTTGATCCTTTTTACTCTCAGCTTTGGGACACTTTTGCTAATGGACCAAGATACTGTATATTTTAGATTGAGAGAGACACACACACATACACACACACAATCTTGTACAGCTAACTTTGTGGGGACCAGAAAACATAAACATCCATGTAACCTTAAACCTAATGTTACCCCTAATCCTAACCTTAACCTAACACTTACCTTGACCTAACCCTAAACTTCACCTCACCCTAACCTTAACCTTAATAACCTAATATTTATGCCTAAATTTAATTTTCCCCTAATGTCTACACTTAACTTTAAATCTAACCTATAAGATCTATTCCTGAAAGTACCCTAAATTATAACCCTAAACGTAATTGTAACCTTGGCCCTAAACATAACTCCTGAGCCAGAAATTGTCTTTGTCCTCATGGGGACCGGCCAAAGGTACTAATATTTTTTCCCCCCATTTTCCTCCCCTCCCAATTCCCAATAATCCTGCGTTGTCAGTAGCTCCACAACTCCTTGGATAGATCTGTGGGATGATGAGAGTTGCGCACATGGTTCATCCAACCACATTACAGAGAGCTGCCGATTCTTTTTGCACTGCTCATCCAAAACATCCAACGAAATCCCAGGCAGCCCTATGCCAATTTGCACTGCCTCATGCAGGAGGTCCGGAGAAAGTCAAAGAACCCATAGTCACGCTCGAACCACTGACTATGGTAACATACTGTCCTGCAATGCCAACTATGCCATGCGAAACTCAGGATTTTTGTCAAGTTTTACTAGACTGCTGGTCCTAATATGATCTGTTAAACCAAAACACACATTAAAATATTCCTGGACAAAGTTGAAAAAATTAGTCTATTTAATTATAAGTCAAGCAAGCATTATTAAACATTGAGTTGAAGAATCGGTCTGAGAATACATTCCTGTTTTAATAAAACGTGATAACAACTTTATTGTTATCACGAAACATAAAGGTGCTGGGATAAACAGAGACTAAATCCAAAGAAGGAAAATGAAATGGTGTTCATTACTGAAAACACTATACAAAAATAAACAGATTTCAAAATCTATTCATATACTCTCTGGGAACCATCACCTTAATGTGGTGGAGAGGTTTGTGTGTCCCTATGAACCTGAGGGCTGTGTTGTCTGGAGCTTGGTGCTCACAAGTCCCTGGCTGAGCGCCGCTACGTTGGAGTTTACCCCGGTGGATGAGAAGGTCGCCTCCCTGCACCTGCGAGTTGTGGGGGGGAAGACTCTGACTGTTGTTTGTGCATATGCACCAAACAGGAGTTCAGAGTATTCTGTTTTCTTGGAGACCTTGAATGGAGGCATGCATAGGGCTCCAGTTAGGGATTCCATAGTTCTGCTGGGGGACTTCAACGCACACGTGGGCAATGATGGAGACACGTGGAGAGGCGTGATTAGGAAGAACGGCCTCCCTGATCTAACCCCGAGTGGTTGTTCATTGTTGGACTTCTGTGCTAGTCATGGATTGTCTATAATGAACAACATGTTTGAACATAGGGAATAAGTGTACTTGGTACCAGAGCACCCTAGATCAAAGATCAATGATCGATTTTATAATTGTTTCATCTGATCTGAGGCCGTATGTTCTGGACACTCGGGTGAATAGAGGGGTGGTGCTGTCAACCGATCACCATCTGGTGGTGAGTTGGGTCAGGGGGTGGGGGAAGACTCTGGACAGACCTGGTAAACCCAAACGGGTAGTGCAAGTGAATTGGGAATGTCTAGGAACGCCACTGTCCGACAGACTTTTAACTCATCCCTCCGGCTGAGCTTTTCGTGCATCCCTGTGGAGGCTGGGGGCATTTAATCCAAGTGGACAGTGTTCAAAACCTCCATTGCTGAAGCTGTGGTGGGGAGCTGTGGTCTTAGAGTCTTGGGTGCCTCAAAGGGCGGTAACCCACAAACACCATGGTGGACACCGGTGGTCAGGGAAGCCGTCCGACTGAAGGAGTGTTTCCGGGATCTGTTATCCCAGAGGACTCCAGAGGCAGTTGCAGGGTACAGAAGGGCCCGAAGGGCTGCAGCCTCTGCCGTGAAAGAGGCAAAGCAGCGGGTATGGGAGAAGTTTGGAGAAGACATGGAGAAGGACTTTCGGTCAGCACCAAAGTGCTTCTGGAAAACCATCAGAAGGGGGAAGCGTTAAACCATCCAAGCTGTATACAGTAAGGATGGGACTTTGTTGACCACCATGGAGGAGGTAATAGGGCGGTGGAAGGAGCACTTTGAGGAACTCCTGAATCCGACTAATACACACTCTATATTAGAGGCAGAGCTAGAGGATGACGGGGGATCGTCGTCAATTTTCCCTGAGGTAGTCAAATTACTCCACACTGGCAAAGCCCCAGGGATTGATGAGATCAGTCAAGAAATGCTGAAAGCTCTGGGTGTGG
Organism: Umbra pygmaea; assembly: GCA_016801145.1. Taxonomy (NCBI): domain Eukaryota; kingdom Metazoa; phylum Chordata; class Actinopteri; order Esociformes; family Umbridae; genus Umbra; species Umbra pygmaea. The sequence continues at coordinate 18,301 of JACXGM010015293.1, read as the reverse complement.
AGGGGCTGTCTTGGTTGACATGCCTCTTCAACATTGCGTGGAAGTTTGGGACAGTGCCAATGGAGTGGCAGACCAGGGTGGTGGTTCCCCTGTTCAGAAAGGGGGAGCAGAGGGCGTGTGCCAATTACAGGGGTATCAGAATTCTCAGCCTCCCTGGTAAAGTCTACTCTAAGGTACTGGAAAGGAGGGTTCGACCGATAGTCGAACCTCAGGTTGAAGAGGAACAATGTAGATTCCGTCCTGGTCATGGAACAACGGATCAGGTCTTTACTCCTGCAAGGATCCTAGAGGGGGCCTGGGAGTATGCCCATCCTGTCTACATGTGTTTTGTGGATCTGGAGAAGGCATATGACCAAGGCCCTCGGGAGATACTGTGGGAGGTGCTGCGGGATTATGGGATAAAGGGGTCCCTTCTTAGGGCCATCCAATCTCTGTATGACCAAAGCGAGAGCTGTGTCCGGGTTCTCGGCAGTAAGTCGGACTCATTTCCGGTGAGGGTTGGTCTCCGCCAGGGCTGCGCTTTGTCACCAATCCTGTTTGTAGTATTTATGGACAGGATATCGAGGCGTAGTCGGGGTGGGGATGGGTTGCAGTTCTGTGGGCTGAGGATCTCATTGCTGCTTTTTGCGGATGATGTGGTCCTAATGGCATCATCGGCCTGTGACCTTCACTGGATCGGTTTGAGTGCCTACTCCACGTAGGGAATGAGTCCTTACCCCAAGTGAAGGAGTTCAAATACCTTGGGCTCTTGTTCGCGAGTGAGGGGACAATGGAGCGGGAGATTGGTCGGAGAATCGGTGCAGCGGGGGCAGTATTACACTCGATATATCGCACCATTGTGACGAAAAGAGAGCTGAGCCAGAAGGAAAAGCTCTCTATCTACTGGGCTGGGTCATGACCGAAAGAACGAGATCCAGGGTACAAGCGGCTGAAATGAGTTTCCTCAGGAGAGTGGCTGGTGTCTCCCTTAGAGATAGGGTAAGAAGCTCAGTCATCCGTGAGGATCTCAGAGAAGAACCACTGCTCCTTTGCGTCGAAAGGAGCCAGTTGAGGTGGTTTGGGCATCTGGTAAGTATGCCCCCTGGGCGCCTCCCTAGGGAGGTGTTCCAGGCACGTCCAGCTGGGAGGAGGCCTCGGGGAAGGACTAGGTGGCAGGATTATATCTCCAACCTGGCCTGGGAACGCCTCGGGATCCCCCAGTCGGAGCTAGTTAATATGGCTTGGGAAAAGGAAGTTTGGGGTCCCCTGCTGGAACTGCTGCCCCCGCGACCCGATTTCGGATAAGCAGATGAGTATAGATGGACTACAGGCATGGTCAAAAGTTCTGAGATTGTCACCAGTATTGGTATCTACAAAGTTTGCTGTGTTCAGTGTTCTTAGATCTTTTTATCAGTATTTACTATGATATACTGAAGTATATTTACAAGTATTCCATAAGTGTCAAAGGCTTTTATTGACAATTACATTGATTACATGAGTCAATATTTGCAGTGTTGGTTTTTCTTTTTTAAGACCTCTGCAATCCACCCTGGCATGCTGTAAATTAACTTTCGGGACACATCTTGACTGATGAAAGCCCATTCTTCCACGATCAGTGCTTAGAGTTTGTCAGAATTTGTAGAGTCGACCACAACTTCTCAATGGGATTAACGTCTTGGGAGTTTCCTGTCCATGGACCAAAAATGTGATGTTTTGTTTCCTGAGCCACTTAGGTATAATTTTTGTCTAATGGTAAATTGTTTTATCATGCTGCAAAAGGCATTGGTCATCACCAAACTTTTCTTGGATGGTTGGGAGAAGTTGCTCTCTGAGGATATGTTGGTACCATTCTTTATTCATCGCTGTGTTCTTGGGAAAAATTGTGAGTGAGCCCACTCTCTTGGTTGAGAAGCAACACTACACATTAATGGTCTCAGGATGCATTACTGTTGACATGACACAGGATGGATGGTAGCACTCTTCTTCTACTCCGGACAACGTGTTTTTCGGGTGGCCTAAATAATCGAAAATGGGATTCATCAGATAAAATTACTCATTCACAGTCCTCAGTAGTCCAATCCCTGTACCTTTGCCAAATATCAGTTCTGGAGAGAAGTGGCTACTTTGCTGCCCTTCTTGACACAGGCCTTCCTCCAAAATTCTTCGCCTTCACAAAAATTTTACCTCTCCCCTAGAAGTTCTTGATGATCCAGTAAACAGTTGATATAGGTGTAGTCTTAGTAGCAGCAATATCCTTGCCTGTGAAGCCATTTTGAGCAAAGCAATGATGACGGCACATGTTTCCTTGCAGGTAACCATGGTTGACAGGGCAAGAACAATGAATTCAAGCACCCCCCTCCTTTTAAAGTTACCAGTCTGTTATTCTAACTCATTCAGCAGGACAGAGTGATCTCCAGCCTTGTCCTCATTAACACTCACCTGTGTCAACGAGACCATCACTGACATGGTGGCAGCTGGTCCTTTTGTGGCAGGGCTTAAATGCAGTGGACATTTTTTTTTTCTTCGGGGGGGTTAAGTTCATTTTCATGGCAAAGAGTGACTTTGCAAAAGAGGGACTTTCATTGCAATTCATCTGATCACACATCATGACATTCTGGAGTATATGCAAATTGCCATCATCAACACTGAGGCAGCAGACTTGTGGAAATTAGTATTTTGTTATTCTCAAAACTTTTGACCATGGCTGTACACCTAACATGCTTAAAAACATATAGACTTTACCACTGACACATACCTGCCAACTTTTCAAAAAACCTTGGAGTGAGATTTTGTCAGGGGTGACCAAAATTATGCCACGCACGCAGCCACTCAAGTTGTTGGCTCAGATATCAGAGAATTGTAATTAATTTGATGTTGTACCCATTTTGTACCCTGCATTCTGGTGGTTTGTGGGAAGGCCCAAAGCCGTTGATAGGGGCAGCCAATTGGAGATGGACAATATTAGTTACATTCTGTGAATGATTCTGTGACTTGATTTTTGAAAACCAAAAAATGTTTACCTTATGTTTCCTGGTTGCCTGGAAGCTTTTCATTTCAGTTTGTCCTGCAGGGTATCATTGGCATGGTCTGAAAATTTAGAAACTCCTCACCCAGAAGGTCATGCTCCTCTGGCCAATGGTATGGGAGGAGATGGGGAAACCTATTTATGAAAGTATACAAGTTGTTAGGTTTTAGGTATATAGGCATCAACCTGTAGCAGTTCATACGCATCTTTGAGGAGAAGCCACATAAGAATAGTTCATGTGCAGTTTAGGAATGACAATACATCATCATAAAATGCTGGGTGTTTTAGCTAAGATAGACAATAATTAGAGAAAAAAATTGCTAACCTTTCAACAAAGTACAGGGCATCATTTATGTCACTTTCAGCCCTCTGCCGTACATCTACAAATATTGCATGTTTGATCGGTGGCACTTCCAGTGGCAGCTTGTTGTGCATAATCCACAGCACTTGTCAGGAAACACAACAAAGCTTCATGGAATGAATCCACTTGCTGTGGTGTGATGTCACCCTCATCGAGTATGCTGTTAAATTAAGCCCTGGTTGTGAATCCAATGTTCAACTTTCTTCCTTAACTGAACCCCGTCAAAACAAATAATTTCTTTCAAGATTTAAAGTTTTATAGAGTGAGTACTCAATTGGACGACATTTCATTGTTACATACCTAGTCTAAGCTCATCAGAATTCTCAAGGTAGTGACTGTTTCTTCTCCCGTTGTCTTTCGCCGTAATGGTATCTCTTCTTCTGTCGCTAACTTCTGGGTGCAGCGCATAAGGTTCAGTGGCGCTCATCTTTTGAAAAAGGAACAACCGAGTCTCGGACGGATTTATTTGCGTGAGAAATTGAATGTGTGGCGTGAGTGCGTGTGAAAACAGGCAAAAGTGTGTGTCACACGGAGAAAGCGTGAGACTTGGCAGCTCTGCTGATAACTAAACACAAACCAGGAACTAAATACAAGTGCTAAGAATAAAATGACGCCAGCTGTGTCTTGTTAACTGTGAGAGAAGGTGATCTACTGATGAGGACATTGATGATGAGAGAGTGAAGAAGAAAAAACTGACACGGAACATCGAGTCAGTGGTACTGAAGCCAATGAATCAGTGTCTTCAGGAAGGTGAGATCATGACAGTTGTAGAACAACCGATTGTAATCTACAATCATAGGCTTAAATACATGGCAATGCTCAAATAAGGGTTGACAATCTAGACACAAGCTTCTTGTTCCAATACAAATCATGAACAAATTATCACCAATTATCACTAACCTAAAACAGGTATCTTACCAGAGGAGAGCAAAGTAAAGCAGATTTGATTGAGTGATTTTTTAAAAACTAATACAGCAGACCCCTGACCAATCCAAGTATCCACAACCCCAATCTAGCCATTTTCTCATACCATTTTTCATTTTGACAGCTGTTTCAGTCTTATATCAAGTGTTCTGTAATTGGACAAGGCTTTTGTATGTGCATAATAGACATTAGAGGTAGTGTAGTTCTTCATTATTTATTACATCAAATTCAATTACTAAAATGTGACAGGATATAGGCTTGTAAAATCTTGTAGCTGACATGAGTCATAACTTTTTATAACCAAATAAATATGTATTTGTTCTAACGCTGCTGTCCATATTTTTTAGACTATTAAAGACTAACGACTAAAATAGCGGCAAAAATTAACACTGCATTCTTTAGTGAAGAGATTTTGTAAATATCATATCCTATTGGACAACATCAAAGTTATTCTCAAAATGAATCTTTCAGAAAGAGATTGATTCAATCGTGTTATCAGCATTCCAGTAGTCTTCTGGATACGATAATAGTGACAGATTGAGAGACATATTGTCCTCTCAACTAGGGGAGGGCTAGTCAGCCCTGAACTAATTTTTTGGGCTGTTGCCCCTGGTATCAGGACACACACACACCATATTTTTATGATTTACCAGGATTATAATTTTTCTTTTAATGCAAAATGCGTTCTCCATTCTCCTCAATGTCTAACCCAAATCCTATCATTAACATAACCTTAATTTGTGTTATAAAGTGTGGTGGCGATAGGTTTTTGTGATCTGTTAGATCACCAACACATTCCATCACCATGACCTACCATCCTCCTACATCTCTTAGCACACTACATGACTAGAGCCTCTCTCAAATCCAAGACATCCAAGTCCTCTATTAAATGAAAACAAAATAGTAATATAACTGAAGTTCCAAAAAACTTGCTACAATAGTTCAATAGTGTAATTATTTTATTTATTTAAAATTATTATCATAGTTCTGCACTGGCTTATTCTGCATGTCAGTCTTTGTCTATGTTAATTGCATTCAGGTTGCTCCGGTCATAGAGACTCTAAGGCCCACTGGAAAACACACACACAGACACACAGCTCTGTAGACCTGCTGACTGCATGGAATTTTCTGTAATTACCGCAAACGGGGGCCTGCAAGACACCAGGCTTTCCTTTACTTAGCAGATGGTCTATAACTCTGCCTCAGGTAACCGTGACAACCACCTACCTCCCCAGCTTCAGTATTATGGCAGCCTTTTCAACTTTTTTGATGCCTGGAAACAAGGGAACAGACAATTTGTTTAGATTTCATAATCCTTCTAGCCTAATCTCAAGCAAGCATTTGTCGTTCATAGAAATTTATGAAAATTAAAAAAAACAATGTGCATATATTTGGAAAGATACACCATGTTCATTCAGCATGCTGTTAAAAAAAGATCTAGAATTGTCTTTTTACTTTTGATATAGTTTTATCACTCAGACATAAACTGTAGTTACTGTAGCATTAAAGTTCACAAAGTGAATTAATTTCTGGGTACAGTCTTTTCTCATTGAAATTCTGTGTCTAACATTTCCATTTCACGCCTTGATGTTTGATTGAAATGGGATATACAATACGTAGCCTTATATGAATAATGACGAGTAGTATAACAATTAAACTAGCCAACACCAGCAATTATTCTAAATAGGAATGTTAGAAGTGACATAAACTGCTTTCCATGGTGCTGAAGTGACAAAACGAACGCGAGGAAACTGGGAAATTAAACTGTGTTTTACTGACGAAAATATTTTGTGAAAATAAAACTGCCACAAGGGGCTAAATGGTAGCAATCTCTTCAAAGCAACTCATGAAGACGCAGACGAAACAGGAAACAGAAATCCACAATGAGTGACAGCTACAAACACAAATGATACAACTTAAACACTAAACTAAACAGAAATGTGATTGGACCAATGAGGGAAAACTGAAATTAACAGTTCACATGATGGGGAGGAGATCAAAATAAGTCAAACAGGGGAGCAAATAAAATAACATATGACCAGTCCCATAAGGGGAACCGTAACAAAAAGTATGTAACTTCAATTTCTGAGCACTTACACAGTAAAGTTGACATTTTTTAAATCATTTTCTGCAATGTAGAATGATCATACTTAAAATGATGTTCACATTAACAGTTGACAAAAACATACTTTGAGCTACTTAGTTTATGTAAAACCATAAGAATTAATATATTCATATTTGATGAGGATCAGTGTACAATTGATAGAAAAATAGTTAATTGTTTAGTGAACAATGATCTCTTAAGTGTCTATAGCCTATTGTCTAATTATTAAGATAATTGCTTTCTCTCAAGGCATATTAGCTACTTTTATCTAATACATGCAGGCAGTGGATGAGATAATGGAAGCAACGGTAATGATTCACAGTTTTATAATTATGGAATTTTTAACACCCATTTTGGTAACATTAGATTTTCCCCTTTAGCTTACAGCAGTGATCTACAAAACTGCATCCGGAAAGCTCACAATCAAGCAGCTCTTATTTCAATAATTAACTGGTTGATGAGATGAATGATGCAAGACAAAAATACGGGTTGAGTGAAAATCTGCAGGACTGTTGTTATCCAGGAACAGGTTTAAAGATCACTGACTTATGGGCCATACACAGATCCAGACGCAAGCAGTGTGCACGTAGATCAATGTTTTGTGAACGGTGCAGTTTGTCCAATTTATTTAAGGTCATAAACAGATTGTGGAGGTCCCAATTTCCCAGAATGACGTCAGCAGCCTATAAATCAATGTGGATGGCACACAAGCTTTGTCTTCTCCAATTCATCTCTTGATGCAGAAGATGCAGAAGAGAATTATCGCATTTTCAATATATTTGCCATTGTTTTGCATGAATCAGAAATGTGTCTCCCGAGACACCTCGTCTATCATGGAAACTATATAAATTGGTACACTGTGCGCTTCAATTTGGAAGGTGTGAACCATTCTTATGGTACTCCCATCAATTGCCAGAGGGAGGCAGTGTTACACTGGCCTGAAGTGTTAACCAGGGTCTCCACTGTTGATTTGAATATTCAGTTGGCCAATCACCCTCCTATCCTATATTCAGTTGGCCAATAATGGATTCCTATCTGGTGAGAATTGAATTGAGTGTCAATCAATTTGTTGAACGACACTGAAGGTTTTTTTTCACAGCTAAATAATGTTTCAGAGCATCACCTCACAAGTTTATGGAGGATATGTGATTACGGAACTCACAACCGTTGTTTTCATGTTGTGAACATGGTTTATCTGGCTTCTCCTTTTTTCTCTTCTCTCATTTCTCTCCTTCCGTAACACCTTTGCCCCAATCTCTTCATCTGTCTTACTTTCTCTCTGTTCCTCTCTGAAATTATTACTGATGTGTTTGTTCTGCTGCTCTCTGTCCCTTTCGCCTCTGAAAGCATTGTTCTCGTGTTTACTCGACTGAAGGCTGATGCAGCACTGCAGTGTGTAAAGCGTTCCTGCGGCTACTTACAAAAAGTCAGCGCATACAGATTCGTTCACCGGCAGACGCTGATATACAATCCCTTTAGATCCAATATGCAGTTGTGGTCAAGCATTTTGTGAATGGCACTAATACTAATTTTCACAAAGTCTGCTGCCTCACTGTTGATGATGGCGATTTGCATATATTCCAGAATGTCATGGAAAATGATCAAATGAATTGCAATGAATTGCAAAGTCCCTCTTTGCCATGAAAAATTACTTAATCCAAAAAAATCCTTTCCACTGCATTTCAGCCCTCTCACAAAAGGACCAGCTCCCATCATGTCAGTGATTGTCCCGTTAACAGAGGTGAGAGTGTTGACGTGGACAAGGCTGGAGATCACTCTGTCATGCTGATTGAGTTAGAATAACAGACTGGAAGCTTTGAAAGGAGGGTGGTGCTTGAAATAATTGTTCTTCCTCCGTCAACCATGGTTACCTGCAAGGAAACATGTGCCATCATCATTGCTTTGCACAAAAAAAGGCTTCACAGGCAATGTCATTAAGCTAAAAGCAAGGTCTTCAGACTTGAAAGTTCTGTCAAATTCATCATATGCAGTTTGCTCACATAGCCTAGTGTTGTGGTGGTAAAGTGCAGTCATGCTGCAACATGAGCAGAGGGTAGGCTCAGGTCTACATCCCTTAGTAGCAAATATTTAATATTTGAATTTAACATCTTTAATGGTAAGAGATCGCACATGGATGGATAATGAGCATTGTTTAGATTAAATTACAATGCCACATATGGTAGATGCCTTCAGATATGAGAGACCTGGAGTCTGGCCTCACTCTATGAGAGCTTGGCTCCCTCTGGTTCCCACGTAATTCGAGCACTGTCCTGAGACCATTCATGTGTGGGGTTGCTACTCAGCCAAGGGAGAGGGCTCACTCACAATTTTGCCTAAGAACACAGCCATTCTCCTAACCATCCAAGAACAGTTTGGTGATGACCAATGCCTTTTGCAGCATGATAACGCACCTTACCATAAGGTAAAAGTGATAACTAAGTGGCTCAGGGAACAAAACATCAAATGTTAGGTCCATGCACAGGAAACTCCCAAGACCTTAATCCCATTGAGAACTTGTGGTCGATCCTTAAGAGGCAGGTGGACAAACAAAAACCCATAAATTCTGACAAACTCCAAGCATTGATCATGCAAGAATGGGCTGACATCAGTCAAGATGTGGCCCAGAAGGTAATTGGCAGCATGCCAGGGGCGGATTGCAGATGTCTTGATAAAGAAGGGACAACACAGCAAATATTGATTCTTTGCATAAACTTAATGTAATTGTCAACAAAAGCCTTTGACACTTATGGAATGCTTGTTATTATCGATCTAAGAAAGCTGAAGCAGCAAACTTTGTGGAGACCAATAGTTGTGATATTCTTAAAACTTTTGACCACGACGGTACACATTTAGCCAGCACACAAATTCTCCATCTATGCTTTTTTTAGCGAACACTGTAAACACACCCTCTTCACTATAAAATGAAACAGCTCCTGAGCTGCTTTCCTGAGAACCCTTTTAATAAAGATTCTTTTTGTGGTTTTGGATGGATAGGTGCTCAGTCAGATTGTGGTGCTCGCAGGTAGAGGACAGAGCCGACTGACTGTAACTTCTACAGTCAATCCCTTGTTCTACTCCCCTCTCAGTGGCAGACATCCACTGCATGCTGGGAGGAAAACAACTACAGCCATTCTAGCCTCCACGTCAGTTTGGTTCGAGGAGCTTACAAGGGCCTAGTTGCCCAGGCCAGAGCTGCTTAACAGTTCTCACTGTGCCCACTGATCGATAGTGGATTTGGGGAATTACTGGGGCTATCGTATAATTTCTTGCACCCTGTGCGTTCATAAATGTTCCTCTGAATCTATGATCCGTTTCTGCCAGGGAGAAATCAATAGGCGTCCGGTAGGCCAGCTGTTGGTATTTTATGACTTCTTAAATCAGATCATAGGTCTCTGCTGGATGTAGGAAAGAAGCAATAGGGAACATTTAGACTAGTTAGTTCATTTAAGTAAGGTAATTCCCACCAGGCACCTTAAATTAAAATGTATAGATGATTATTTTACCTTTTTGAAGATGATAAAGTACCTCACTGCTATGCTTTGCATTACAATTTTAGTCATTTACCATTCATTCTTATCCAAATCCACAGAAGCAATTGCAGTGCCTTGCTCAAAAGCACATTGCCAGTTTTCTGTTCTCATGGCAATACGTGGGTAAACGTACATAATGGAAACTATGTAGACAGAGTTGCCTATATTGCCATTCAAATGTGAATTTTCTTACGTATTTAATTGCAGTTCTACTGGAATATTTCCAAGAGTAGACCAATCGGTTACAATTTTAAATACTTGGGGAATGTTTAGTTCAGTAATAACATGCTAGGTCATTGAGGTTAAGGTTAGGGTAAGGTTAAGTTAAGTTAAACTGACTTTTTTACGTTTCCTAAAAGTACAAGGCTTTACATTTCCATGGCTCCATAAATGTACACTAGTATGAATCTCTTGTTTTGTACAATATCTTACGTATCACCATGAGAACAGCCTGCAGTTTTTTCACTTTGTTTGCTTGGTGATTCAACACATTTTGTGTCCTATTGCTCTAAATATTTTTTAGACTAGGGTAATGTGCACACACACTCAGAAACCTCTAATGATTTACTTTTGTAACACATTTGCATCAGCCCAAATTCTATTTACATTGAGTTAGATGCAAGTAGAGCCACCCCAATGTGGATGCAAGCCACCAAGGAAAATCCAGAAACTTGATTATTTGGATTTGGACCTTTTATTATTTACACAATGCTTAGCTTCAGTCACTGGATGAGGAATTAGTTAAGGGCTGACAGTGGTACAACATTTGGCCGTGAGGTGTCCTACCCTTCGCGTCTTTCAGATGGATGACGGGTCCCCTGTGTGCTGCTCACTAATCCGCCAGTCATCCGCATCCGAAACCCTCGTCTCGCCAAGGTCGGAGTAAAAGGAGCACCCACCAGCACCCCGCCCGGACGTGTGCAGCAGAATCTGGCCCTAGTGCGAAATGTCAGTGCTTTGCCACTGAAGCCGGGCTCATCAAAGAGGGATTAGTGTCCCACTCATGGCCTTGGCAGGACAAGGCTGGTTGGATGGACGTGATAATATCACTGCATAAGTTACTGTTTCCCCAATGGCAACCCTTTGCCTTTATAGTAGCGACACCTTCCCCAGGAATTGAGGATTATTTGGTGACAGATTTTACTTCTCAGATGTCACCGATGTCAACATTAGAAAAAGAGCATTATTTCTTTTTAATTACTATTTTATGCAGTAAAAATAAACCTGCGTGTCATTCGGTGGAACATAAAACATGATGGGCCAGTTTCATGGATAAGGAGTAAGACTAGTCTAAGACTAAAAAGCAAGTAAAAGTTTGTAATATTTACCTTACACTTATCCTAAATGTTGCGTGCTCACCAGGTTTTTCTTTTCTATTGTAGGCCACTTCTGTTTGTGTTGCCAGGGAATTCATTTTGGTCCAGTTTCATGGACACAACTTAAGACTAGTTTAGAGCTACTGTACAACATGGATCTCCATTACATTGGATATTTTAGTCTAGGACTAGGCTTAAATTATGTACGCGAAACCGGCTCTATATGTTGTGTGTGTCTGTGTATGGGGAGGGTTATTGTGCCAGGTTTACCCCCATTAAAGGTAAACTACTTATTCCTACACTATATTTGCATGAGGATACTGTACATTACAGCTTACCATTGCTGATCCTGAAGTAAAGCAAATAGAATAGATTTTTATTTTAGCCCTGGACAAGCACACATTAATAAATAATCAAGCTATGAGTGAGTTGTTGGTTATTTTTCACCGGTTCCACAAAAATGTGCTCTGTCAAATGTACTCAAGGTTCAGAGTTTGAACCCACTGCTGTAAGTGTTCATTTTGGTGTTTCAGTCATTGTATATGGCCTCAACGTCTGTTTCGCGGCCTTCATGTTGGAGGGGTGTTGCGCAAGCTAGGCCAATGTGTTTGAAAAATAAATCAACCATTTCGCAGCAAATAAACAGAAAGGACAAATAGGAACATCATTCTCAATTTGAGGAACTGACAAGGCAAGAAATGAGAGCAGGGCTAAGACCCAGTACAGCGTTCTTCATTAGGTCTGCTGTCCTCCACACACACAGCAAAACAGATTGTGGTTGTTGGACTGACACAGCGTGAAGGATTAGAAGAAGTGATGTATTTATGGACTTAATAGGACCCGGCATGTGAAATAACACCACCCTTTTTCCGTTCAATGAAGGAATGCCAGTCAACCCATTGTGGCGTCATTGACCTGAATGGGGAGGACCGGCTTAGTGGTTTCTGTTGCGTATTCTTTTAATCTATTATTGGACCTTAGATTGAACAACATGCAGATATGCAATATTACCTGAACAACTCTGACATCCAGGGATTGAAATTTGATACTCCGTGTTTATTATTTTTTTAATACCCACATTTAAACATTGCCTGCTCCCACTCCTTATACGCCAAAAAAACTAGATATACACAAATACCCAGAACTAATTTTGCTTGGTTATGCATTGTATCGAATTCTACTGTTGCCTACCAATATTTTTCCCCAACCCATGAGAGAACATCCAAATGTTGAGTTTCTCATTACATTTTTAGAAGTTCATATTTCGTTTTTATAAGTTGTTTCTGGTTTTGTGTATTTTTATTGCTCAGCTTGCTGATTTTTTTTCTGTATTTGAACCTAAGTGTGGTTTTCCTGTCATCTGAGTGGATTAATGATTTATATGGTTCACTTAACTGCATATGAGCTCTGTTGCTGTGGGCTTGGCTTGAATTGGGAATGCATACCCAGCTACATGTAAAATTTTACATCTAGATTATGTCATCAGTGGGCCGACGCATGAACTAATAAAGATGTAATGGTACAGTATATTTATTCCTGCAATGCAACCACTTTACCGTCTAGTCAATGTCAAAACATTTCCATAATATTTACTATCAGAGAATCTATACCCGTCTAACGGTTTCTCATGGTTGGCAGATTTACTTTTTCAAACCTCAACCCAGATTAGCCCGAAGGCAGGTATTAATGTGATAAATTGACTTAATGTAAAATCTAAAAACAGAAGTAAATCTCATTGAATTTGGTCAGTTGTTTCACTTTACTTCTGTTTCCATACTGTATGCTGCATGGCTGTAGTTACATCCTGCCATGAACACACAAAAGGGAAATTAAAAACCATAGCCAAACCCTTTCCGATATTTCATATTGGTTGTGCTCCATCTCTGTTTTTAAGGACCACCTTTGCTCAATTGTGATTTTTCCTTAATAATCATTGATGAAAAACAGGAACATGTATTTAAGCTGCTGGCAGAATCTATATAATAAAGACTCTAACCATTAGAGATTGGGCTTAATGTAATTATTGAAGTTTACATTTAAAATGATTAGGTTAATGGTTAAAGTTAGGGTGAGTATGTGGTTAATGTAGGGGAGGTTTGAGGTAAAAACATGACCTAAACCTGAACAAATGTCCTGTCAGAGCATTTGGCCTGTTTTAAATGCAAGCCTATATTATCTGCATTGATTCAATCATATTAATTTCTGCCTTTAGGGCAGATCTGCCTCCAAGACAACTATGAGTAAATAAAACTCTCACATGCTGTGTTGCTCCTCAACCATGAGATGAACAAATATAGTTTTAATGGGTTCATAGTGCTAAGAGATCACATGCTTGGCTGCTATCAGTCTATTAGAGTGGGAAATATTGATTGCAATCCTCCCAAAATGGCTCTTACACTATTTTTTGTTACATTTATATATCTAAATATCTATATATATATATCTATATATAGAAATATATATATAAATAAACCTTATAGCTTCAGGATTTACAGGCCTTAATTCTCCAAACTTAAAGGGTGTCTCAAGAGTGCATGCCCCTATTTAGAATACATTTTTCTGTGGGCCTTAGGCATTGCAAACACAGTTTTATCATTAACAATTGATTGAATTATTGTGTTATGCACGCATCTTCGGGAACGAGAGAGCCCTCTCTATCAGACGACCAGCGGGTATTGCAGAATGGGGGCGTACATGTTCAGAATCCCAAATGCATGGGATCAGAGTGGGAATGTCACAATTCTTTGGCGGTACTAATGGAGGTTTTTGACAGCGTACATTTTTTCTTTTATCCTATCTACATCAAGGTCGCTGTGGCAATTATAGCTGTGCGGAAAGCCGAAAAACTGCCTTAAATATACAACAAATCACCTGCGCTGTTTGGGGCAGGGAAATTCTAAAATGGGTGAAATAAAGTGTGGCTATGAGGCAGAAATGTTAAGTAGTATGGGCAACACAATGGTTTATGGGGCGCGGGTCTGCTGGAGCCTGGAGTGAGATGAGGTTGTAGATCTAAAGAGCCACAATAGACCCAACCGCAGCGCTTTCATTTATATCCTGCCTCGTACTAAGCAGCGGTCCAGCTGACAAACCAGGCAAAAGCAATTAACAGCAATCCTTACTGCTGGACCAGCTTCATTAATATGGAAAAGCATGGCTCATCGTCTCAGTTCACCGCAGAGCGTAGCCCCTCTTCACCTGAGAGGATACCGCTTTGCTGTCCTACAACCCCCCTCCGCCACCATCCCACATTTCAAAGCCTCCCTTCGTTTGGCCTAAAGCTGGACAAGCGATCGACACATGGCCAGATTGACATGCACAGCGTGTCTCCACGACTGACCCGCCTGCCCGATTTTGCTCGCCCATTAAAATTCCAGTGCCAGGTCCCCGGTGAAGAAAGTGTAGCAGGGTCAGCCTTGCTCTCTGGCCCCACTCACATCCCATCCTTCCTAATGAAGACGACGCCTGGTGGGTTCATTATTAAGCAGAGCTAATAACACTGGGCAGGAGTGTGTCCGAGAGGCTAGAAACCGTCCGGATATTAAAAACGATGCAGCACTTAGAGAAAGACAAGGACCTCACTCAGGGTTTCTTGTCGCCCACCCCCACATCCTCCCCATACTTAGAAATGAACCCGAGGGACAACATCAGAATACATGCTGGGTTGTTTTATGTACAGTAGCGTTCAAAAGTTTGGGGTCACACAGGAATTGTCTTGTGTTTTGATAGAAATGGATACCTTCATTAACCAAGGTGGCATTCAATTGATAAGAAATGATAGTCAGAACATGATTAATTACAGATGAGCTCAAATACTTCATCATTAGGACACTGAAAAAATAGCTGCTGAGAATGTGGCTTTGCCGTTGTATTCAAATAATTAATTATAAATCATGATGACCCCAAACATTTGAACACTAGTGTATGTTGGATCCCAAATGGCACTCTGTTCACTTCGTCACGCATTGCTTCTGAGTAGGGCTTATAGGCTTAAAAACAGTGCACTAGAATATCCCATAAATAAGATGTCATTTGGGATGCAAGCTTAGCAGCTGAGGAAAATGTGAGGCATGCCAGTTTTCCTACAAGTGGAGGTTTTGAGATGGCTGAAAGAGAGCAGGTTTACCATCCAAACAGTCCAGTAGTTTGAGTTAAGAATCCATACATACATCCACGCCTTAATCAGGTGCACGCCAGAGGAGCCCTTAATTACAACGGGATTATTGTGTATCTACCCACTGCACACACGTCGCGGGGGAAATTACCATATAGATACTTGCTTTTTGTGGGAAATAATTCCTTATAGCTGCCTGAAGCACATCCATTCCAAATTAGCCCCACCCCCCAACAGCCTCCCCCCACTTCTCTGCCCCCCCGCCTCTCTCTTCAGCAGATGCCACCGAGTAAGCGTGTGGGTATTATACAGGGTGTTGCTGAACACCTAAGCGGCCTCACCGCGTCGCCGGGGACAACATCCAGCGTGTCCCTGGTTTGGATATTCATGCCTGCGCTCCCCCCTCCATCTGTCTCTCAGGTGCCCTTCCTGTCCGACGCAATCCTGCAGAGGCTTCATGCAAATCACAAGCCATAAACAGTGGCCCAGGCTTAAGCAATATAACTCTAAATATGGATCCCCTTCATACGCTACCTCCACCTCTCTCACACCACTGAGAGCAGCTGCCAAAAACAAAAGATTGTAATGCAGTCGTTTTTTGGAGGTGAGGGTCCTGCTTGTTGCTGGTTTGGAGCCCCTCCCAATGAAAAGGAGGAGGTCGTTTGACAATGGGTTGACGCTGGATTTAGAGCCCAGTTACAATATGTTGAGGTGAAGAAATGTAAAGAAACCATGTTGTCTCCTTTTCAGTTCAGTTTAGTATGTTTTATTCAGCTGGATCATTGGTTTGTGTGCAGCCCAAATGCCAACCTATTTCCTAAGTAGTGCACTGGGACTCTGGTCAAATGTGTACTAAGTAGGGCATAGGTTGTTATTTTGGATGCATCCGGAGACTGGGAAAAGAAAGGCTGCTTAGTTTAGCATAATAGCCTTTCCTGTCAGATCATATCAGCTTCTGGTGTTTACAGACAATCATCTATGGAATGACAACAATCCCAGCCCATGTCTGCTACAGTAAAGCTTTCAAATATATACTAAATTAAAGAGACGGGACATAAATCCCCACAAATTCCTTCAAAGTTTTCAATGTCAGTTCGTTTCATTGTCGAATGACAAACTCCTATATTGCTCCGAATGGAATCATTTGCATGTTTTCAACCATGTTGAGTTCATTAAGATATTTGAATAAGTAAAGATGTGGTCAGTGTTTGCATGTGCATGAGTTCTGATCCAGTTCATGATTGGATTGTTTGTCCCTGTGCAGAGAGAGTAAATCAGGCAAACAATTGTCCAATGCTTTCTCCCGGTGTTTACAACAAGCTGCCAATCGATACCAAAGGATTGCTCGAATAAACAAACCATAAAAGTGGAGATTCTACTGCCTTGGACATCCCTGCCTTAACAATGATTAATTTTAACAGCCTGAGCTAATTGTCTCGGAATCTTTAGTTAACAACCAATATGATTTGGCCCTGGGTGCTTTTCTCCTCTGTAATGAAAAATAATGAAGGATGGAATTACTGCTGGCACCTTTTTTTTCAGGCCAGATTTGTTTCGAATGCAGAGGGCTAAGGGAGCCCGGTCGGTGAATGAAGAGAGAGCAAGGGACGTGTTTGTCGGGACTGTGCGATGATGGCTCTGGTTCCGAATTGAATTAAGTCAGGAAGTCTGAGCTTCGTATTACATGGGGGAATTCAACCACTTTGTGTTTTAGGTACTTTCTGTCAAGGCTCTGCTCAGTACTGGCGGGGCATTGCCTGTCATCACACCCCGCGTGAGGCCATTACTGTGAAAGTACACAGTCGGCGAGCTGTTGTCCTTGTAGCGGTACCTAATGCTTTAGGCCACTCTTCCTCCTCTGCCTCTTCCTCTCTTTCACACGCGTCTGTCTGTGAGGAGGTCTGTCTAGGATGATGTTTACTGGTCGCCTCTGGCTGAGTCTGTGATGGAACGCCACCTCCGGCAGCCGATGAGACCTTTCTTCATTTGCCGCAGCTTAAACACCTTCTTTAATCCACGCTCTACTCCTCTGCTTAAGTGAGAGAGAGAAGGCAAGAGGGAGAAAGGGCCAGCTGCCAGCTGAGTGATGTTAGCTGCAGAGCTTCCTGTGTGTATGAGGATGAAGACCTGTGCTGTATGTTGCACATTCTAATCTTATCTATCCGTTCCCCTTTCAAGTGGTTTTTAAATGCCAAAAGCTTTAAGCGGGTTTTTAAAGTACCTTATATTTCCTGAAGGTAATGCATAGTACACAAGCTAATATAATATTTTGTTATACGGTTGCTGTGGTATGTAAGCCTTTATACTACAGGTATGACAAAATTTGTTGTAGTTGCGTTTCTAAGCAGTTTATAGTGTGCAATATGTTACTTCTGGGATTTGTGGTGTATGACCAATATGCAGTGGCTAAGGGCTGTATCGAGGCACTCCTAATGAACAACCTGTAACCGTGGCACAGTATTTTTGCCAGACACCACACCATATTTTGCTCTATGGGTTACTTTCGAACTTGAATAAATCTCTCTTGATCCACTACAAGTGGATAATTGGATTCTAAAAGAGCATTGTATTGTGTATGTTACCTATTTAAAGAAAATGTACCAGCTTTCTAATGGAACAACATACACATATATCTAGTTACTGTATTTCTATTTACCTACATTTTTTTACGTTGGCGAGCCAGATGTTGTTGTAATACTACTGTTAACCAAACCAATCCTTTCTGGTCATGGGGATGACTGTTTATGCTGTGGTTACAAAGCAAACGCCAGTGTAATCTGAAACTGTGTAAATGATCATGTAAAAACATGCACACATCTTTCTTAGTTGTCTCTCACTTACTCTCCCTCTTGTAGTCTTAATACAAGTATAAGCAGTGTTATGCATAGGATACACAAGGCAAACTGCATTAAGTTGTTACTTGCAGGTTCCATTTGACAATGGAAAGA
>JACXGM010015292.1:0-21340 GCA_016801145.1 Umbra pygmaea | reverse complement strand
CGTACAAATTGATACGAATTACTGTACACCTGCAGTGTTTTATATTGTTTTAAGAGAAATGGCTGCAGATTCACTTGACTCTGCACACATTATGCTATTGGAAATATAGCTAATCAGCCCATTGCACACTGGTCGTGGCCGGATTCTTCTTTCAGGTTGACAACCACACAGCTTGACTATAATGCAGGAGATGAGGAACGGGAGGATGCACTTCCAACCTGTCAGCAGAGACAGGGTCTTATCCAAGTTCCCCAAGGTAACCTACAGTGCCTGCCTGCCAGCCAGCAGTGAGGGAAAGGCAGGAAAGGTGATGATGATTCAGGGGGCCCTGGGAGGTAGAAGGCCCTGGAATTTCATTAATGTATAATTGATCATATTGGTGGGGCCCGTGCAGGTTCTCTTTCATAAAGCCCAGCAATTTTTAAAACACCCCTGCTGCCAACTACCAGCTTACTGGCAAAAAGCTTAAACTCAAAGATACTTTAATGCATTAGTGGCTTTGAGATAAAAATGCTGTCTCTCAAAACATTTTGGAATAGAATGGAGTTGCCTGATTAAATAACAGAAAAAAAGGTTTGTATGATTTTTGTACACTTATTTCTTTACAGATTTGATAACTTTATTTCTTTTGGCACTTGGCACAGCAATAATCAGTCAAACATGCTAATGCATCCAGTTGGTATTGATGCCTTCACTGATAATGAAAGCAGGACCACACTTGGTAACATGTACATGTAGTAGGGTGAACAATTGAAGGTTAAACCACATAGAGTGTCTCAAGAAGGTAATGGAAAGAAGGAAATCCAAGGCACCCTTCTTAAAATTATAAAAAGCCTTTAATATTGCTGGCTATATCATAGTAGAAGATTTTAAAAATATATGGGAAGAAGCAAGGTGTTTGGCCACCAGAACATCTTCACTGTGCTTTGGCACGGGTTCTACAAGTCTCTGGAACACAATTCTTAGATATTCCCTTATTTAGTGCTATGACAATGGCTGTCTAACACATTGATCCAGAATCTCTTGTAGGTGTTCATTCAGGTGGGTTCAGTTCAGTTGATTGTAAAGGCCATAACATGATTCACATAATTATTTTCATACTCATCAAACCATTCAGTGACACCTCGCACCCTGTGGATGAGGGCATTGTCATCCTGAGAGACCACTCCCATCAGGATAGAAATGTTTCACCATGGGATAAAGGTGATCACTCAGAATAACTTTAATGATTTACAGTGACCCTTCCTTGTTAGGGGAGAAGTGAATGCAAACCATCCCAGGAAAATTCCCCCACAGCATCTGCATTCATTATGATCCTCCACTCATTTATTACTTATTCCCTTTAATTTGTCATCCATCTATATGTATGTTTACTTTACAAGCAAATCATTATAATCCTTTGGATATTTCTTTTCACTTGTTTTTTTTAGTTAGTATTCAAATGGTACAGTTAAAATGGTACAGTTGTGTGAAATGACCTGCTCCCCTGTTGGACCAGACTGAATGGGTTTTACCATAATTATTATTATTATTGTTATTATATTACCACGTCATGCAGTAGGTCAAATACAGATTTTGCAGAACAGGTGCCAGCCCTATATTCAAATGATCTAATTAAAGTCCTTAATGTCATTGGCCTCCCTCATTGCTTAAGGGATAATAGTCTAGCCTCCTTTT
This sequence comes from Umbra pygmaea, assembly GCA_016801145.1. Lineage (NCBI taxonomy): Eukaryota > Metazoa > Chordata > Actinopteri > Esociformes > Umbridae > Umbra > Umbra pygmaea. Next base: position 19,663 of record JACXGM010015292.1, on the reverse strand, counting down.
TACCTTAGAACAACTGTTTGAATTAATCACACATTTTTGTATTACTCTGTTAAAATGATGAAAATTGGTTTTAATTGCGTATATAAATCTCAAATGATTACATTACTTTTCAATAACAGTGACACTTATTCCTTTAAATAAGCTCAGGGAGATAAATTATTCCCAATATTGTATCCATTAAATAAAAATAATGATTCATTAGACATCACAGTGATGATTTTAAACTAGGTGCGTAGTTGATATGCAATGTGTTAGCTATGTTTGCGTATTGTCATCCAGAGTTTGTGTATTTTTGCTTTTTCAAGAGTTGATTAAAATGAAATAACTGAGTGGTAGACAGTTCAGGGGACATTTACTCCCTAGGTAGACAGCTGGTATTTTCATGACATGCAGTTAAAATTCCCTCAGATGAAAGTTCATTAGATCCAAGTGAGTGCTGCATTTTTTTATTAGAGATAAGAATTGATCGCAAGAATGCGTTCTGTGTTATCGTACATCACAGTGGGATGTATGTTGACATACTTTCGTGTTCAGTGTTACACTCCTCAGGCCTGTCTGCAGATGAAGAATGACTGGGATAGTCAAACCAAGGCTGCATGCAAAGACAGAACAACCATGCATCAGGGGTGAGTTTGCCTCGTTAGGCGAATAAAATATGTCAGTCTGACTGATTGATTGATATTAGACATGGGAATAAGTAACAGCGGTTTTAGCTGTTGAATACTTTATTTTAAGATGGGACAGACTGAAGATGTCCAAAGCAGTTATTGTTGGCGATGTTAATGTCGGCAAGACCTGCCTAATAAACCGGTAAAGTATTCAGCTTGCGTCGTGGCTGCTAAATCCTCTTCCGTTTAGGTGGTACACAGTCTCCTAAAGTCCTTGCATATTCTCTGCTGCACTTTCAGATTCTGCAAAGATGTTTTTGATAGAGACTACAAGGCCACCATAGGAGTGGACTTTGAGATTGAGAGGTTTGAAATCTCTGGAGTTCCATTCTCTCTTCAGATGTGAGTGAGGCTAATTCTCTAACTTCTAACTTCATTATTTGTTTAGAGACCTGTGCTTTTTTCTACTTGACAGAATTTATACCTTTGTTTTGTAGCTGGGACACAGCTGGCCAGGAAAAATTCAAATGCATTGCTTCAGCATACTACAGAGGGGCTCACAGTAAGACAGAGGCAGACATTTAAATGGCTGTGTCCACTAAGGGTATATGAAAACCCTGTAGTCTTTACACTTGCTGAATCCAAGCCTTTGTGTTTCAATTACAGTGATAATAATAGTCTTTGACATGGCGGACATTAAGACACTGGAGCACACACGGTAAGTTCCTTTAAAGGGGAAGTGAAAATGTTGTTTTGCTGTCAATACAACACTGAGGTTGAAATAACACTTTGCAATTGTGAAAATGCCCTGTTGATTCAACTCTTTATGTTTTCATGTGCATTAAAACTCCACACATTTCAAAACAATCTTCAACTTGTCAATGTAACAATAAAACAACTAACTTTTTTTCAAACATTTTAGTTTACACATTAATTTCGGGATCCACACCAGTAAACATAACTTTCCTGGTGAGGCGTGATTGGAGAAGGCGGGGGAAGGACCAAATCATTTAAAACAAGCATTTTCATGCTCACTCTCCTCATATCCTGGTCTAGATTCATTTTGAACCTGTTCAGAAATAGGTCCAAAAGTGTGTAGAGATAAAGGATCTGGCTAAGCCAAATAATGAAAGACACTGTCGTTCACAGGCAGTGGTCAGAGGAGGCAATGAGCGAGAATGAACCTGGTTCCTGTTCCATTTTCCTGGTCGGAACTAAGAGGGACCTTCTTGTGAGTGCAGGAATGATGTGATTCTAATGGATTTCCTACTGTAAATAGATGTTGTGGGTTAGCAGCCATCATCAGTATCTCATAAAGCTTTGGCAAATCTTTTATGAATAACAACATACACTGCTCAAAAAATTATGGGAACACTCAAATCACGCATCGGGTCTCGATGTAAGAAAAATGTTAAAGAACAAAATCTTTACTGTAATTTGTTGAGATCAATATGACGTAGCAACGGTCAATGGAAACCCAAATCACAAATCGATTGAGAGCTGTAAACAATTTAAATCACAGGCCGTTTCCAACTTGAGTGAATTTTGTCACGGCAAGAATGTGACTCAGTGTGTATGGCCGTCAGCGTGCTCTTGGACATTCTGTGGCACTACTTTGCATCAGATCCACCGATACATAGCATCCCAGAGGTTCTTAATTGGATTGAAGTTGGCATTGTCCTGCACCAGGAGGAACCCAGGGCACACTGCACCAGCGTAAGGTTTGAAGATGGGTCTAAGGATTTCATCCCGATACCTCATAGCAGTCAGGGTACCATTAGCTAGCACGTGGAGGTCTGTGCATGCCTCCAAGGATATGCCTCCCAGACCCTCACTGACCCCCCACCGAACAAGTCATGCTGGATGATGTTGCAGGCAGCATCACATTCACCACAGCTTCTCCAGACTCTTTTACATCTGTCACGTGTTCAGTGTGAACCTGCTCTCATCTGTGAAGGGAAAAGGGCACCAATGGTGGACCTGCCAATTCGAGCTGCAAGGTGCTGGGCTGTGAGCACAGCTCCCACTAGAGGATGTCCAAGTTGTTGGGACTGTACTGGGAGACACAGCAAACCTTGTGATGGCACGTATGGATGAGCCATCCTGGAGGAGCTGGACTACCTGTGCAATCTGAATGGGCTGCAGGTACCGCCTCATGCTACCAGTAGTGAAAAGGACACTAGCAAAATGCTAAACTGAAGAAGAATCAGTCATGAAAGGATAAGGAGAGAGCAATTGTCTGTGGCCACCACCTGCAAAACCATTCACTTTTTTGCAGGTTGTCTTGCTGTTGCCTCTCCATTGCACCTGTTGTCACTTTCAGCAGGACCGATTGATATCTCTGAAGTTTAATTGACTTGTTGTTATACTGTGATGGTTGCATGCTCTCTTATTTTTTTTGAGTAGTGTATTTCCCAAAGGATATTTTGGATATTATCTCTTCTTTCAACTATATTTGCTGAGTCTTCTGTCTGTATCCAAGGCTCCACAGGAGCGCCAGAGGACTGAACGAGATGCAATAAAGATGGCAAATGAAATGAATGCAGAGTTTTGGTCTGTTTCAGCCAAGTCAGGTACATATGAGAGCAGATAACACTGTCATAACATCACAGGAACTCCTTGAGCTGGTTTCTTGATGTTGTAATTGTTTTCTGAGCTGTGTTCAATTAATACAGTGGCTGATATTGTCAGAGTCAATATGTTATTTGCTGATGTGATAATGACACTATACGGTATTACTGTATTTCAGGGGAGAACGTGCAGGAGTTATTTTTCCGAATGGCGGCTCTAACTTTTGAAGACTCTGTATTAAAGGACATGGAGTTAGGAGTTACCTCCACTACAATTGGAGGACGAGACGACATCAGTAAGTTTAAGCTTGCAGAGTGTACCAGAAAATGAGTACAGGCCAAAATAATGAAAAGAAATTCTGAAGGCTTCGAAAAGAAAAGTTTCAGATGGAACTAAAATTGGAATGTTTTTTTTGTCACAATACAATGCATTTCCTTTAGAATCTGATATAGCCAACCTGCAGGAGCCCGCGTCCAAGCCAGTGAAAACGAATTGCTGCTGAAGAAAGATGATAGGTCTTGAAGAAGAAGTCAAAAGAAGGAAAGGGCTGTTCAAACAGAGGACATGCATGCAGGAATAAAGAGAAACAGGAAAAAACATTAAGAAACATGATGCAAGAGTGGATTTTTGTGGGTCTTCGCTGGCGTCATTCATGCATGCCTGACTGCCAAGGAAGGAGTCCTGGGTGTCAACAGTCTTTATAATCACATCATGTAGCACTGCCTATTGGGACTTTACTGAATCAACAGCTTTGAGTCTAATGTGGAGTTCATGCTTTGTCATGTATTTTCTGAACGTATTAACTCACAGTATTTTGTATAATTTAGAAAATGTGTATGCATTTCAGACTAATTAGTAGTGGAAATAATTATGGTTTTATGTAATAGATTGTCATGTTCCTGTGGGATTGTTAAAGGCCCAGCTGGTGGGAGGTGCACTCTAATTGTGAGCACTTGGGAGGTGCAGCCACAACAGAAAATTAATAACACGACAGCAGGTCAATAAACAAGTCGTGGCAACAAGTGTAAATCTCTGATATTATAATCTGGTTAATAATCAAAATAAAGTTGTACTTTATGTATTTGTATAGATCTTTAGAATGGAATATCTAAATATCGTAGTTATTCTTACTACATTACTTTTTCTTGCTTTTTCCAAAAAATATTCTCAATGGAGGAGATTAACTTCTATATACTGCTGTAGTTCTTTTACAGATGAGTGACAAATTAACGTAAAGCGTTGGTCTGCTAGAACAGCTTCAGTGTACCTTGGTATGAATTCTACACCTCATTTGGTGTCTTGATGTTGATGGTGGAATGGGCTTTCTAACACCTCTGTCCAAAGTTTCCCATAATATTCAGTCGGGTTTAGATCTGGTGACTGAAGGACAGCATATGATTCACATCACATTCATATTCAGTGACCCCTCATGCCCTGTGGATGGAGATATTGTCTTCCTGGAAATGACCACTCACATCATGTTTGCCCATGCGATAAAGGTGATCACTCAGAATAACTATAATGATTTGAGCCTTCACTCTTAAGGGGACAAGTGGACCCAAACCATGCCGGGAAAATGTCCCCCACAGCATCTGCATTTATTATGCTTCTCCACTTGATTGAATAAGTCCCCTGTCTGTACATTTTAAAATGTTGAAAAACGAAATTTTTTTAAAGGGATGTTTTGGTATTTATCATGTCCGTGTTGAAGCATCATGCAGACAGTTGATTTGGTGAATGTACCATTTCTTAGGTTTAACAGTACTGTACTTGTGTGCTACTGTATGCTGCATTTGACAGACAGTCCAAGTTCTCAGTTTTAAGTTATAGCTTTTTCAACATTATATTGAAAAATTATTTTACCAACTGAGACTACCACCATTTTCAGTTCCATTCCCCCATTTTATGCAAGAATATGTATTGGAACAATTAAAATTAAAGCAAATGTAAGAAGTATAAAAAATTGTATTTAGTTGCATATCCCTTGCTTGCAATCATAGCAGTGTTTTTGTGACCAAGTGACATCACCAAATACTGAATACTACTGTATTATTCTGCTGCTGTCATCATTTGTTGCATTTTCAATAAAGATGAATTAACCCATTCCACAGTAGCTATGCATGCCCATGCCATGACACTACATCCAGCATGCTTCACAAGAGGTGGTATTCTTTGGATCATCTGTAGTTTGTTTTCACCACACTTTTGCCTTCACCTTTATCATTTCACCTGTCCATAAATTTGTTTGAAATCTGTACTGGCTGATCTCAGTAGTTTTTACCGAATGGTAGTTTGGACTTTCTTTTTTTGCTGTTGATTGGATTTTTTTTTACAAAAACAACAAACAAAAAACAAACATCAGAAGATTGTTTTTTGTGATTATGGGTGCAAAGGAGGAACAACAAAAATAAATCTTCTTGTGAGGGTGACAAAAGTAGATACTTTGTGAAAAGAAAATTGATCCACTATCCACTATCGTCATAAAACAAAACCACTCAAAATGACAAGTCTTCTTAATGAAAATGCCTTACATGCCCACAGCATAACAGTCCTCTTCTCCAAACAATATCAGGAGGCTTAATTAATGGCCAGGCTGATTAGACAACCTGATTCAGGTATGTAATTGCCACTATCGCCAGGTGTATTGGCCTGGGGATGGGAAAAGGAGCCCAGTAGGTCTGACCTTTGTCTCTGCCTGCTGGGCACATAGCATCCTTCAATAGTGTCATGGATCTATAAAATTATCCGGCCACATCATTAGGTACACTGTTTGCTCGCAACTGGGTGGACCTCCTTTTGCCTTCAGAACTGCCTTCATTCTTCATGGCATATATACTCCTCCGAGATTTTCATCCATATTGACATTATTGCATCACGCCTTTGCTGCAGATTTGTCGGCTGCACATCCATGATGCGAATCTCCTGTTCTGCCACATATCAAAGGTGCTCGATTTGATTAAGATCTTGTGACTGTAGAAGCCAAAATTTTAGTACAGTGAACTCATTGTCATGTTCAAGAAACTAGTTTGAGATGATGTGAGCTTTGTGACATGGTGTGTTAGCCTGCTAGAAGTAGCCATTAGAAGATGGGTACACTGTTGTCATAAAGGGTTGGACATTGTCAGCAACAATACTCAGATAGGCTGTGGCATTTAAGTGGTGCTCAATTGGTACTAAGGGGCACAAAGTTTGCATAGAAAATGTCCCCCAAATCATTACACCACCACCACCATACTAATCACATCTGAATGACTCATCTAGACCAGGCAACGTTTTTCCAGTCTTTTATTGTCCAACATTGGTGGGTCCGTGCAAATTGTAGCCTCAGTTTCCTGTTCTTAGCTGACAGGAGTGGCACCCAGTGTGGTTTCTGCTGCTGTTGCCCATCTACTTCAAGTTTCTAAATTATTTTGTCATATGAACAGAAGAACGCAGGGGTAATTCCATGTACACTGAAAACCATGCAGTAAAAAAATAACAAAATACAAATATAAAGATATTCAAAAGAAAATAGACACCATCTATCAGTAACCATATTATAAGAAAGGGACTAGAGAATAATATATACACACCGATCAGCCATACCATTATGCCCACCTGTCTAATATAGTGTAGGTCCCCCTTTTGCCACCAACAGCCGCCCCATACGCAACAAACTGTGATGCACTGTGTATTACTTTCTTCAGCAATTTGAGCTACAGTACCTTGTCTGTTGGATCAATTTTGATAGATACTGACCACTGTAGACTGGGAACACCCCACAAGAGCTGCTGTTTTGGAGATGCTCTGACCCAGTCGTCTAGCCATCACAATTTGGCCCTTGTCAAATCTTTATGCTTGCCCATGTTTCCTGCTTCTTTACTTTTTCCTCAAAGTTGATGTGTAACAACAGCCTGTGCAAGGGAGGAGTTAAAGATGTCAGTGAATATTTCCGCCAGTTAGTCTGCACATACCCTGAGAATGCGACTGGGGATGCCATCTGCACCAGTAGCCTTGCAGGGGTTAACAAGCTTGAAGGCTTTGTGCACGCCCTTTGTGGTGACTGTCACAAGGTTCAACTTGTGCGTTCAGAGATGCTCTTCTGCATACCTTGCTTGTAACAGTGGTTATTTGAGTTACTGTTGCCTTTCTATCAGCTCAAACTAATCAGGCCATTCTCATCTGACCTCTGCCATCAACAAGGCATTTTTGCCCAGATAGCTGCCACTCACAGTTTTTTTCTCTTTTTCCTGACTATTTTCTGTAACCCTTAAGATGGTTGTGCACTGTAAAAAACTGTTCCGTAAAAGAAACGGTAAAAAGTACAAATATACCGGTATTTTTCTGTTATTTTACCTACATTTCCTGTAAGACAATAACAGATAGGGAAATAAAGGGAACACTTAAACAACACAATGTAACTCCAAGTCAATCAAACTTCTGTGAAATCACACTGTCCACTCAGGAAGCAACACTGATTGACAATCAATTTCACATGCTGTTGTGTAAATGGACCAGACAGCAGGTGGAAATTATAGGCAATTCGCAAGACACCCCCAATAAAGGAGTGGTTCTGCAGGTGGTGACCACAGACCACTTCTCAGTTCCTATGCTTCCTGGCTGATGTTTTGGTCACTTTTGAATGCTGGCGGTGCTTTTACTCTAGTGGTAGCATGAGACGGAGTCTACAACCCACACAAGTGGCTCAGGTAGTGCAGCTTATCCAGGATGGCACGTCAAGGAGAGTTGTGGCAAGAAGGTTTGCTGTGTCTGTCAGCGTAGTGTCCAGAGCATCGAGGCGCTACCAGGAGACAGGCCAGTACATCAGGAGACGTGGAGGCTGTAGGAGGGCAACAACCCAGCAGCAGGACCGCTACCTCTGCCTTTGTGCAAGGAGGAGCAGGAGGAGCACTGCCAGAGCCCTGCAAAATGACCTCCAGCAGGCCACAAATGTGCATGTGTCCACTCAAACGGTCAGAAACAGACTCCATGAGGGTGGTATTTTTTATTTTATTTTATTTAACCTTTATTTAACCAGGTGGGCACGTTGAGAACATTTTCTCATTTTAGACGGCGACCTGGCCAAGATAAAAGCGTAGAGGTACAGACAACAAGAAGTTACACATAAAATTAAAAGACAAGGTGTGCACAATAAATAGTAAAAACAGAGAATAAAACAGTGAATGTACAATAAATAATACAGTGAGCAGGTCAAACAAGGCATTTGTACAAGTAGTGCAACAGATGTCGATACAAGGAGGTAGATGGTTTGTGAAAACCGTTGCTTGGCGCTGTACAATACAAACAGTTATAATAAAAAACAAAAAAAATGAGGGCCCGGCGTTCACAGGTGGGGGTTGTGCTTACAGCCCAACACCGTGTAGGACATTTGGCATTTGCTAGGGAACACCGAGATTGGCAAATTCGCCACTGGCGCCCTGTGCTCTTCACAGATGAAAGCAGGTTCACACTGAGCACGTGACAGAGTCTGGAGATGCCGTGGAGAACGTTCTGCTGCCTGCAACATCCTCCAGGATGACCGGTTTGGCGGTGGGTCAGTAATGGTGTGGGGAGGCATTTCTTTGGGGGGCCGCACAGCCCTCCATGTGCTCGCCAGAGGTAGCCTGACTGCCATTAGGTACCGAGATGAGATCCTCAGACCACTTGTGAGACCATATGCTGGTGCGGTTGGCCCTGGGTTCCTCGTAATGCAAGACAATGCAAGACCTAATGTGGCTGGAGTGTGTCAGCAGTTCCTGCAAGAGGAAGGCATTGATGCTATGGACTGGCCTGCCCATTCCACAGACCGGAATCCGATTGAGCACATCTGGGACATCATGTCTCGCTCCATCCACCAATGCCATGTGGCTCCACAGACTGTCCAGGAGTTGGCGGACGCTTTAGTTGTGGTCTGGGAGGACATACCTCAGGAGACCATCCGCCACCTCATCAGGAGCATGCCCAGGCATTGTAGGGAGGTCATACGGGCACATGGAGGCCACACACCCTACTGAGCCTCATTTTGACTTGTTTTAAGGAAATTACATCAAAGTTGGATCAGCCTGTAGTGTCGTTTTCCACTTTGATTTTGAATGTATCCAGACCTCCATTGGTTGATAAATTTGATTTCTGTTGATAATTTTTGTGTGATTTTGTTGTCAGCACATTCAACTATGTAAAGATGAAAGTATTTCATAAGAAATTAGTTCATTCATTCAGATCTAGGATGTGTTATCTTAGTGTTCCCTTTATTTTTTTGAGCAGTGTACTTTATAAACAGTAAATGTCAGTTAAAACACAGAGCTGATATTAATTTGCAATGGACATCTACTGTGTTTATAAAGTATTTTCTGTTATTGTCTTGAAGGAAATGTAAGTAAAATTTTAAAAAAACTATTGGCAACAAAATACTAGTACCTTTTACTGTTTATTCACAAATATTTTTTACAGTGTGCTGGAAAATCCCAGTAGAGCAGCACTTTCTGAAATATTCAAACCAGCACGCCTGGCACCAACACAATTGTCCACGAGTGTTTGTCACTGCAACCTGAAACCCCTGATCAATTCAAAACACATATTGGCCAAATGTCAGAATACTTATGCTCACATAAAATGAGGAGATGGAACTCTATAAATGCTGGTATTATATGTTGGTTTAACACATGATGAAACAGATAGAAATAAAAGGTGACACTCTGTACACTTGCTTTTAGTGGCAGTCGGTGAACCTTAATTGGGAGGATGGGCTCATAATATTGCCTATCTGGATCTTTGAATCGTATTTTCATATGTCTTGAGTGTACATCAAAATAGCTATATTGATTGTACTGTTCCAATACTTATGGAGGGCACTCTGTGTTATTATCAATGTTTCACCATTTTCATTTATTTTATGCTTTGTGTTTTTTGTGGAGATCAGAATGAACTAACAAGGAATCAAAATAATGAAGAAACTAACAATAACCTAAAGGACAGCAGGAGACATTGATTTACAAATGACCTTGCACATCCTAAATAAGGATTCACTATTATTCATAGATCAGTCACAGTCTACCCATTTTGCAACAGGTTTGTTGTTTTTGAACACCACGAATGGTGTGTGGCTATGTGAGCTGTGCAGAAAAGCCTGGGAATGAGGCTGGGGACAAAAAAGACAACTGTTTCCCTTAAGTGAGTGGCAGTTAATATGCATGCCATTGAACAAATGTGACATTATACCATTATTGATTGAAGCTATTAAAACGTATTTATTCCCAACATAATATAATAATGATTACATGTTTTTTATCTGCAATGTCATAACATTATGCGTACATACTAGTTATTACATTGAATGCAATGCAATGCATTCATTTTATTATTATTAGATTATTACTTTCTGTAATGATTACGTTCTGTAATCCACGCTCGTGACAAACGCTAGGAAACGGCCAGGCAACCACCAATGACAGTGTATAACAACTGTACGTTAACTGATTGGTTGTTCGCAATATGAGGAACCAATCAAATCAGAGAAGTATATACTGTAGGCGGGAACACTGAACTCTCCAGGAAATGGAAATATCGTTCTGTCGGCAGTGCAGAGAAAACAACAAGATAGTAAACCCAAATGTGTCTTCACGTAAATTTCCACGTATAATTTCATAACTTTTCAATGTAAAGGCAAGTTTTTATCTAATTACAGTGTGTGTTGTCTTCCGTTTTTTTGTTGTCTTAAGCTCAAGTAGCAATAGTCATCAGCTAGAGAGCAGTACTTTAGCTATAACGGGTCATAAAATACTTGTATTGGTACGTGAAACTCAGTTCCACTACGACCCTGAGTGTGTTATGAGACAAATAACTTTCCTTTGCTTAGCTAATTTCTATAGCTGGCTAGATGGACGTTTAGATAACGATTCTGGTAACATGAGTTATTTGTGTTTTTAGCATGTCCATCATGAAGAATAAAACATATAAGCTTGTGGTGCACAAGAAAGGCTTTGGAGGCAGTGGTGAGTTTAATTCTTATAAGACAGTTACAAATGATCATATATTGTTTTAATACTTGACATGAATACTTCTCTGATTTTTTATATTACATGTAATGCTAAACAGATGATGAGTTGGTGGTAAACCCCAAGGTATTTCCTCAAGTTTCACTTGGGGACATTATTGAGATTGCACACCACACAGATGAATATAGGTGAGCATGCATGTTAAATAAATCACTTTTGCCTGGAACTATAGCTTTGTGTTGGCGGTTTTATTAAGATTTTTTTGCCTCCTGGTTGCTTTAAGTCCAAACCTGCAACTTTTTTTACTTCTATTATTCTATTTTACCTATTGGTCTTGTCCAATTCCCAATTTCCCCCTCAAAAAAACCTTGTTGGTAGCTTTGCAACTCCTTGGGCACTCACATGCTTCATCCAGTCACATGTCGCCAAGCCGGCCGATTTGTTTTTACACTGCTCATCCAACACAGAATCTTTTAGTCAGATCATATGTGGGATGATTACACTTCCCCCAAATTCTCAAATCTGGCCTTGCAACTTCCATGCACTACTAACTAAGCTATACACAGGAACCTAATTCAATGGATTTTCCTCTTTCCCAACAGCCCTCTCTTGCTACAGGTAAAGAGTCTCAAAGAAGATCTCCAGAAAGGTAAAGCATTACTTGTTTCCATTAGGGATTTATTTCCCATCATCTAGCTAAAAGAACTAACCACTACTACATTTGATAAAAAATGGCAAGAATCATCACATGAATGAATAAATCTCTATTCTAAATGCAATGTATTAATGATCTCCTTCAGAGACAATCAGCGTGGACCAGACGGTGGCGCAAGCCTTCAAACTCAGGGCATACCAGGATGTCATTGTAAACATTGTGGATCCGAAGGTGCTTCTTTTTTTGTAAACATCACTTCCCAAATGATTCCACTGCAGTTTGCACTCTGCATTTCCTAGCAGATCCATAAACAAAGCTCATATGGTATATTAATTAATATATAAATGCTATATATGAATGCCTGTGGTAGGATGTCACCCTGGACCTGGTGGAGCTCACCTTCAAAGATCAGTACATTGGCAGGGGAGACATGTGGAGACTGAAGAAGAGTTTGGTGAGAGCTAGTCATGTTTGAATACTTGCTCATATGCTATAGGTAATCTACTTTCAACTTTAATATGTGGCTCAAAGAACTGTGTTAACAATATCTTAGGTCAGTACCTGTGCTTACGTGACCCAGAAAGTGGAATTTGCAGGAATCAGGTATGCAGTACTGTTCTGGGCACATTAATAATAAATATGTTATTGAACTTGTACATATGTTCTGTGAGAGTTTTTATTCCTCACATTGTCTTTGTTTCCCACAGAGCCCAGGCCAGTGAGTTATGGGTGAAAGGAGATAAGGTCACCTGTGGCTACATCAGTGAAGACACCAGGGTAAACAATGAACTGAAGAAACTATACACTGTGTCAATTTCAAATTGAATGCCATTGCAGATAGTGTTGGAAACATTTTCTCAACACAGCACTGCCCTGTTTGTTGGGATAGCGTAGAGCCAAGTTTACCTTGCCATCGTTCCTTGTGGTGTGTTTTGGCACTTCTACTCTCCTGATCACACTGAAAGTTGCTCTGACAAAGAGACAGAGCCATAATCATAGATTTTATTTCAGAAATGTTTTTTTGGGCGGTGCTACTGTAGGATCTGTCTTTTATAGAGTGCTGTTTATATTTGTGAAATTGTGACATAGGTGGTGTTCAGGTCGACCTCTGCCATGGTGTACATCTTTATCCAGATGAGTTGTGAGATGTGGGACTTTGACATTTACGGTTAGTTTTCCTGTGTATAAAGTGTGACTTTTGATCAATTTGTATTGTTGGGCTTTGTTTAAGAACCACTGTCATTTTGCTGCAGGCAGGATAATAACAGTTTCTTTTTTGTTTCTAGGGGATCTATACTTTGAAAAGGCAGTCAGTGGCTTTTTGTCAGATCTTTTTGCCAAATGGAAGGTTTGTTACCTACAGTATATGTTACATTTGCAATGCAAAACCCCATTTATTACATGTAAAAAGCAAATTTCTTGGTAGTGAAAGACAGGGTCTAAACGTATGTATACTGAAGAGATTTTGTTCACTTTTTCAGGAGAAATATTGCAGCCATGAAGTGACCGTGGTGCTTTTCTCGCGTACTTTCTACAATGCTAAAACCTTGGGTAAGTATTTCCTGGTTTTCATGAGACATCAGTAAGGTAACATGCTAGCTTTTATTACATTCTCTGTTTTTCTACCTTCTTTTTCTGAAGAGGAATTTCCAGAGATCCTGAGAGGTTCCATCAGCCAGGACCATGAGGGCCGTTTCTATGAAGACTTCTATAGGTTTAGTTTCCTCCAACAGCCTTATTATTTAAGTGGATCTTCATGTCTACAGGTTACAACTGTCCCAGGTCTGACTGGCTGTCTTTGTGTCTCTTTCTGTGCGTCTCTGGCTGCGGCTCTACAGGGTAGTTGCTCAGACTGAGAGACGTGATGAATGGACATCCCTACTGGTCACCATCAAGAAGCTGTTCATCCAGTACCCTGTACTGGTGCGACTCAAAGAAGCAGGTAACCAGTCAGGTACATCTGTGTAGAATGACTAGCTTCACGACAGTGTGATTTCTTTTCACTGGGGTGCATGCGGTCATTTTGTTGACAGATGGTTTCCCCTCTGGCTATAACTCTACCGCTGCTCAGGGAAATTACCTTGAAGCCATTAACCTTTCTTTTAATGGTGAGTGAATCATCCGCTGAATATTTAGTTCAATTCCTCAATGTTCATAATAATTCATATATTGTCGTGACTTTCCGAAATACTATTGTTAACCCATGTGCCTTTTAAAGTTTTTGACAAGCACTACATAAACCGCAACTTTGACCGTACTGGCCAGATGTCTGTGGTCATCACCCCAGGGGTGGGTGTCTTTGAAGTGGACAGGATGCTCATGATCCTGACGAAGCAACGCATGATTGACAATGGTAAGTAGCTTTACCTAAAGTATTGGATAGACAGTAAATTCTGGATAGATGACAGATTCTGCAGTTGAAGAGTGATTGTACTGACATTTGGTTTCGTTGCCAGGTATCGGGGTAGACCTGGTTTGCATGGGAGAACAGCCTCTCCATGCTGTGCCTCTATTTAAGGTAACCTTACTGAACACTCTTCAATCTTTTTTCTAAAGAAACTAGATACAGAAGTTTATCCAATATACCAGTATTTTTATTATTTTGTAAAAAAAATAGAAGGGTTTTTCTACCTTTCCAAACTGTCACATCCAATTCCCATTTAAACCTCCTCATGTCGGCAACCCCTTTTGAGTTCAGGATGTTTTGAAGATTTATCACATGCTTCCGCCAAGCACGTGACGCTGAGCTGTCCGATACTTATCACAGTTCTCGTTCAATACAGAAGCATTAAGTCAGTACTATGTGGTAAACTGTGATTTAATCTATTGGCGCCGACCTGCACACAAGAAGTCACACAATATCGATATGTTGAGATAATTGTGTTTGCTTACTTACCTATCTTCCCTGGGCAGCGCTGAACCAGTTTGCACCACCCAGAGAGGAGCCCCCGGGGCTTAGCCGGAATGCCGCAACAAGGATTTGAACATTGGCCACCTTTACGCAATTGTGCTTTGAGGCAGCGTTTTAGACCACTGCACCATGCAGAGGCCATCAGTCTGGTATTTGATTTTGGATGGTAACTGCAGGCTTTCTCTGTGATTTTAAGCTGCACAACAGAACTGTGCCTGGTGACTCCCTCCTGGGTGACGATTACAACCTGCCACACTGGATCAACCATAGGTAAGCCTAGACAGCCATGGCTAAGAGACACACATGGAGAAAGACAGCCAAGTGGCTCTATTGGTACGATTTTCAAGTAGTTCAGGCCTGGAGAGTGATGAATTAGGTTAAGAGACTGGATGAATAATTTTCCTAATGTTATCTGTTTGTTACCATAACAACAGCTTTTACACCTCCAAAAGCCAGAACTCCTGCAGCTGCTTTACTCCTCGCATCAAGTTGGCGGGACGCAAGGTACCCTTTCCCCCAACCATGCCACGCAGATGACACTTTTCATTCAGCTTTCATTAACAACAATTGCTCATTAAAACTTGTTTTTTATTAAACTAGCCATAAACACAGTCGACTTCCTGCCTATGATCAAAGCTTAGGTTTGTTAAACGTCAAGTATACTTGCCGTTCTCGACCTGTCGCGAGCCAATGTGATGCCGTGCACCACTCTTTTTTTTTTTCCAGCGGCGCGCGACAAAGTGGAAACAAGAAGCATACACGAGTTCGAGGGCAAACTTTCAGAGCAATAAATTATTCATAATAACACGATTATAAAGTAAGTGTTACAAAAGTAATTGTTAAAAGTAAACAATTGATAATAACACAGTTAATGGTTCATAATGAAACAGTGTATGTTTCATAACAACACAGTTAATATCATTTAATGCTGCTGCCAGTTCTGCCATTGTTTACCTTTTTATTTATCTTCTAGTCCGTAATAGCACAGTTGGTAGCCTTTCCTCAGTTGCGACCACCACGCGCGAGTATAAATAGTTACAGCACTCCCATGACGTCCCGTTGTCGTGCGACAGGTCATTAACACCAAGTTTTCTGAGGCCTTTATGGTGTCGAGCTTTGTGGTTTTCGATGATGATCCATGTATTTCCCTTTAGCTCCACGCAGAGAAGTTCAAGAACCACAAAGAACACAGTAAGAGAGAACACATTTACAGGTCGACCCTCCGTCGTTACTCCAGCTGTTGTTCCTTGGGCTTCTCTCATGTCCTCCTGTTTCCTGCCTCTCTCAGATCTCGGAGCACCGAAGGACGAGAACAGCCTCCCCATCCAGGTGGATTACGACGCGTACGACGCACAGGTGTTCAGACTCCCCGGGCCATCCAGAGTTCAGAGGAGCACCAACTTCAGGTGCTGATCAAACACACGGCCACACACAGTGGCAGTGAATCCCTAAGAGGGTGCCAGAGTTTGGCATGTTGGTCTAAGCTCCTGACTCTGGAGCACTCATTTCCCCTGGTGACGGTGGTTCAAGCCCCTGTTCGGCCGAGTATCTGTGTCCTTCCTCTCTGTTTCCCTCTACATATCTGTCTCCCTAGCCTATGCGTCCTAGTGCCATGTCAATAAAAATCATAAAATAATCATTTAAATACCTATAGGAGGAAAATCAGAAGTAGTCTTATCTAAAACCAGCAACACATCAAACCAATCAAATGCCTCGTGTGCACGTCAACGACGAGGTTTAGGAGTTATGGGGGTTCGCGTGGCGTAGTCGGTAAGTCGCTTCTTTGCAGGACAGTCTGCGTCATGATTGTCAGTAATTCAAGCTTGACTATGGGTTCTCTGACTTTCCTCGGACTTCCTAAATGAGGCAGCGCAAATTGGCATAGCCATAGACATGTGGTTGGATGAACCATGTGCACGCCCCATCACGTTAGCAATGTATGCTATTCGTACCCTGGTGCAATTACAAGTGTATGCTATTTATACCCTGGTGCACACAGCAATGTGTTCTATTAATACCCCGTCTGGTACAAATATCAATGTATGCTATTCGTACCCTGGTGCAAGTAGAAGTGAATGCTATTTGCACCCCTGTGCATTTACCATGGCATATTGATCACACAATGTAAGAAAACAAAAAACTAGTGGGAAAATGTGGAAATCTCTCAAAATTTTTCCTTATGACATCATAATACTGCGCTTATGTTCTCTTCACATATTTGTGACCATTCTCCCAGGGGCCCAGTAGCAGCTCATCACATGTTTGTGATAGTACTCCTCAATAGGTTAAAGAAGCATTGTAAAACGCACAGATTTAATATCTCACACTTGTTCTGATGTTTATCAAAGTGCATGGGTTTATTTACCGGCTGGACAGTAATTTAGTTTTTAACAGTTTAAGAGCTGTATCGCCATGTAGGGCTACTATTAGGCTAATTCTTTGTCATATGGTAGCTTGATCAAAGACAGGCTAGTTCCAAGGGTTGTTTTCTGTAGATTTCTCCCCATAAAAAGTCATATAACAATCACAATATCGAAGCTTGTTATTGTTGACATTACCTTTTCATGAGTTACAACATGATGAACTAATAAGTTGCTTGGCTTCCACCCAGGGGTGTCATGCACCAATTTTTTTTATGGGGTACAGTGTGCACAACTTACAGAAACGTGTGCCCACAAATACAGATATTAAAATGAAAATCCACTTGGATCAAAAATTGGAGGGGGCCCCTGCCCTCTCAGTTTTAATGGGCATGACGCCTCTGCTTCCACCCATAGATGGTGCACGTTACAAAATAACCTGTTACAGCACCTACTTATTTTACCATCATTTTAATGCAAAATCTGCAATGAAAATGTCTCTCTTACTATACACACCATTCTCATTTACAGAGTCATAATGTACTTATTATTGTCACGATTGTCGGTGTGGTGCGTGTGTAGTGGAGAGAGGAGGACTCAGGCAGGCAGTGTGGCAAGCGTACTTGCTGGATTTATTGGGATCGATCCGGAAAACTCAGGGCGAACAGGTTGCAGGGTACGACCTATCCAAATATGCATATCACAGGATTCCTAACACTATAGACCACGTGCTATTTACAGCTGCACGGAACGCTGAACAATAAATACAGAATTATACTCCTCCTGGAAATACGCACACTCTTCTTACATGGAGTGACTGGCACAACGTCAGAAAGGAACTATTTAATAAACACTCACTGCCTATACACATGGACATAGGTGACTCACGTTTCACAACCCTGCTGAATATAATCCCGGACCGACCTTCAATGTCTCTTGCACATACACCAACGTGACAATATAATAATGAATCGCGCCCTCCTCTCTTCCACCTAGGACTGATATAGGAACAGAGCAGCCAGCTGACAGTGATTAGGTGATTAGCTCGCTCGGCTCCCAATCAGTACCCAAGTGAAAGGGAGGAAGGCGCTACACAGCACACAATGATTAACTGTAACACAAATCAAAACCACAGTACATACGCACTGGAATACTAATACTACTAATAATACTAATACTAATAATAATAATGATCATAAAGAACTAAATAATCTACACTAAACATTCATACAAGGAGTCCATATCTCAGTTCATCTCGGAACAGGAGTCCCACTCTGGGACTCCTGTTACAATTATACGACATTTTCTACCTGACTATGTAGAAGCTTTCTACTCAAAACTGCTCCTTTTGCTGTTGGCTGGCATGTCATAATGAGAAAAAAATGACAATTCCTCAAACAAACTATTATGTTAAAATCACTTTTAAATTCAACCATGAAATTTGAAACATTTACTTAAAAACACAAAAATAAATTACATAAACTGAGGGGCAGTTGAAAATAATTATCTCCGAAACAAGAACCCTTTACTGGGGAATCGAACCACAGACTCCCGGTTCATAACTCACCGATCTAACCACTCAGGTGTTATAGAACTTTCTTAATTATGCCAGTTTCTGCTGTCAAGGTAGATGAATGTCGGCCATGATTTCGGTGCACGCGAGCAACGTGTTTTTGTTGTTAAGTCAGAGGGTGTGAATAGCTCAGCTGTGTGGCCTCGGCTATTCGTACCAGGGGTGCAAATAGACACTCTGAAAAGGAAAATAGCTGCAGGAAGATAGAACAGTACTAACCAGTGTGATCATCTCTTAGAGTACTCAGAGAGAGGGACGTCAGCGGCAGGAAGAGCTGGGGGTCTGCGGACATAACCGGGGGTGTCGGGAGTGGTGCATCACCTCCCGTGCGCTCAGCTGGGCATGACGAGCAGAGGAGCCAGGCCTCTGATGACAGCCTAGGCCGGGTGTCCAACATCCTGCTGATCCCCCGGCTGCCCCTGGCCCAGTATGGCGAGATCAGCAGCTCCCTAGGCTACACTAGCACCAGAGGTAGCTATATTCACAGCCCTCATACTGGTCAGCTTGAAACAGGATGGGATGTATTCACAACTGTAGTTTACCACCTCTGTGCTAATATACATGTTTCCTATGTCAGAGTTGTTGGAGAAGATGATGGAGTCCCAGCGTGACTCCAGTGCTCCGGGCCGCTTCACGGTGGGAAGTGCTGAGTCCACCCTGCACGTGCGCCCGGGGGGCTACACCCCTCAGAGGGCGCTCATCAACCCCTTTGCCCCCTCGCGTATGCCCATGAAGCTCACCTCCAACCGCAGGCGCTGGATGCACACCTTCCCCGTGGGTACGGACAGAAACACTGGCGCTGTCTCCTGGATTAGTTGTCACAAGCACGGACTGCAATGCTACTGGTGCTACTTTGGTTCATGGTTCATTTCCAATACAATGTGAAAGAGGTGATGTGGGATATGATGAATGTGATGTGTTCCAGATCCTTCAGGATGTGATGAATGTGTGATGTGTTCCAGATCCTTCAGGATGTGATGAATGTGTGATGTGTTCCAGATCCTTCAGGATG
>JACXGM010015291.1:0-15048 GCA_016801145.1 Umbra pygmaea | reverse complement strand
TATTACAGCTCAGGACTGGATCATTCTTTAGCCTGTAGGCCTATCACAGCTCAGGACTGGTCCATTTGTTAGCCTGTAGGCCTATCAAAGCTCAGGACTGGTTCATTCGTTAGCCTGTTGGCAAATCACAGCTCAGGACTGGTCCCTTAGGTAACCATTAGAATGGAGGCCAGCCAGGGCCACAACCAGGGCAGTCCAGAGAGCCCGAACCGGGCAGTGGAATACCTCCTGGAACTCAACAACATCATTGAGAGCCAGCAGAAGCTCCTGGAGACACAGCGGCATCGCATTGATGAGCTGGAAGTCCAGTTGGACCGACTGGCTCAGGAGAATAAAGACCTACGTCAGGACCGCCAACGACCTTTACCCCCTGAACCGCCCCCTCCGCCATGCCCTCTGCCAGCCCCGGCAACGAGAACCAGCCACACAGCGATTCCCTCCGTGCCAGTCCGGCCGGTCCAGATTCAGACCCAGTCCTTTAACAGTACCAGTACCAACACCGCAGCCATACCCGCACCTCCCCCGCCCCCTCCTCCGGTGCCTGTACGAGATCAACGCACCTCCCAAACTCCTAAGACCCCCCGCCGTACACCTCACACCCCCCAAACACCTAAACGCACTCCCGTCACCACGCAGACCCCCCGGACGCCGCAGACCCCAAAACGGACCCCCCACATGCGGCTGACACGGACCATCTCCACGGGGACAGGAACCAGCTTTGTGGAGATGGAGAAAGAGAGGATAGAGAGGCTCCACAGCGCCACCTTGGGGAACACCAGCCACCTACACAGCCACCGCCAGTACGTCAATACATTATCTGTGTGTGTGTGTGTGTTTCTCTGTACCGACATAACTCCTCACCCTGCCCCCATTCCACACATTTATGTTTGAAGAAAGAAATAAGTTTGTTAGGCTTATGTAGTATACCAAATGGCTGCGGGATGGTTTTCAATACTCGTGTACATGTAAAATTGTTTCTGAAACTTTTGGAATGCATCACTGTAAATATGTGTGATTTTTCTTTTATCTGTTAAATAACGTTTTATTATTGAGCACAGAACAGCAGATCATGTTCATGAATTTGCACGTTTGAAAATCACAACAAGGAGTCATTTGGGAGTTGTTTAGTTTGAATTAGTAATTAGTCAAGTAAACGACTGAATACATTCAGACAGGGCAATGATAGCATTCTGCCATGTTTGAGAAGAAATAACTTAGGATACATTGACTATACAGTGCATCATCTACCTTCCTACATACATATACTCTACTACTGTAGTTAGTCTACACACATTGCCACACATTGCTCTTATGTAATTTAAAAAATATGTTTGTTCATTTTTGCTTGAAAATGTAACAAACCTGTCAGAAATTACAGTTGTTAGCTTGCTGATAAGTTTATGAGCTGGATTTCCTATCTTTGCAATTCAATTGTTAGTTTGTGTAAAATCATTAGCATTATTAGCTAACATGGAAAATAGCTAATACCTACATGTATGCTAATGTCAGTAGCATTCTGGTAATGAACACCTAGCTTTTTAAATGTTTTTATGTTAGTGTTTACTGGTAATTCTGTAATGGGAAAAGGATGGATTGACCTTATGAAAACCATTCCTGTCAGGGAAACTGTCAACAGCGCAATAGCATCTCCATTCCACTTCTAAAATGTGCTCTCAAGAAAGGTATTTTATTCATACATGATTAAAACCGAAACCAATCTAGGCGTTATCGGGGGGCTTGTATATGTTTGTGGAGACAGTTAGCACTGCTAATGAAGCAGTGGGGAGAATCTGACTGGAAAACACTTAATATGGAGTCATCCAGAATTTACCAGGGAGGTAGCAGTAAATATTCACCCCCATGTAGGAAACAACCTGGAGTGATTCACATGATGGTTCGTGACGCTGCGTCGTCATGGGCGAGTTACGTGGAGATGAGGAAGTGTGCTTTTAAAGGAGGGAGATTCCTTTCATATCTGCAGTTGAAACACTTCTTAGATAGGACCACTGTGTACATGGCTGTGTACATTTATGTAGGGTTGTTAAACAATTATATTATTTTATAGTTTTAGATGTTAAAGTGATACAATTATGTAAAATGTAATTGCTCTACTTCATTTATTTAGATAAAATATTTTTAAAAAGCAAGACAACATGTTGAATGGTGGAACAAATAAGGAAACAATCAAAACGGACAGAATAAAGACAAAAACACAAGTAATATTTTCGACCCTCTTTTTAAAAGACTTGCTAAACCACAATGTCGACTGCAAATTGGAAAAATATAATACAATGTAATAAATAATAAATAAATAATCCCTAAATCAAGGATTAAACTAGTTTGGGAACACTGGATTGTTTTTCAGAAGGATGTTAAAGGTACTGTCTAATCTACAGTAGTCAAGTGTTTTGGCTAGAAGCAGGTCGGGTAACCTGTTTGAGCCAGCCTAACGCTATGGTTGCTAGGTGATTCTGCCTGTCACTGACCCTACCCCCGACTGATGGAAAATACCACTACAAAGCACTAAGACTAAACAACCTGTTGTTATAATTACTTTTGTTGTGTTCATTTTACTTTACTGCACTGCCCTCGCAAATATATATCCACTCCACCCTTCCTTTGTATTTAAAATACTTAGCAATACCCTCTCCCCTTGAACGTATTGACTGCTATAATAATAAGGACAAAGTAGGCCTACACTATACTACTCACTGATGCTATCAGCTGGTCTGAAAACAGTGGTCAAAAGAGAGAACATAGTGTATTTCTCAATAAAAATGATTTTATCCATAGCTATGGCATTAACCAAATATTATTATACTATAAAACCACCAAGAACACCAACGATATAATATGCCACGATTTCACATGCACCATTTCATGTAGGTCCAGAGAATGGGTAATGTCATTCCTAATTTCTTAAATATACATTTTTTGGCTGATTTGGACAGTTATGTAATGATAGAGTGGATCCATCTAGCAGGGGGACAGCTGATACGGAACACAGTGGACAAATATATACAGCTAAGAAAGCAACAAAAAAGATAGAGAGGAGAACGGATCTGGGGTTTCAGATGCAGATAAAACCATGCATTAGCTTAACGAAATACGCTGATTACCACAAGACCATGGGAATATTTAGAAGACCAGAGTCGATGGACACATCACTGCATCCAAGAGTCAGTGGTTTGTTTCATAGAAATCTCACCGTTCTTGCCTGGCCCCCCCCAAAAAACCTCACAGCCCTCCGCAGAGCAAAATAACAATAACAATGGCCTCCCCCAGTTTACAGTCTGCAGTGGTCAGTACCTATCATAAGTGGTCCAAGGAAGGAAAAGAATGCTGGCATCTTGGTTAATGAAGGTATCAATTTCTATGAAATAAGTTGCATAGTTCAATCTTTTGAAAACTAGTGTATTTAGACAGTGAATTGAGTTTTGTAGCTTTGGCTCTTTACAGTAATTGATATCGAATGGACTGTTTAGAAAAAAACACTGTGTTTTGTGCACAGTCCCTCCATACTTCCTCTATGAAGGATTTGTACAGTTGGTTTCACAGCTGTGTCTTATTTGGCAGCTTTGTTTGATAATATCAATAGAGCTATCAATGTCTAGCAGTGACCATAGGTTTTGCATTGGCATTTGGAGTCAGTTGCTCGTGTCTGACAAGAAGCAAAGAAGTGCCAAACTGTCCATCAGGATAAATCAGTAAATTAATCAGGGACAAAATATTAGGCATGCAAACATCAACTGTTTGGTACATTAAGAATATGAAGGCATTTACAATGTTGACCTGGTAGACCAAGGAG
Organism: Umbra pygmaea; assembly: GCA_016801145.1. Classification (NCBI taxonomy): domain Eukaryota; kingdom Metazoa; phylum Chordata; class Actinopteri; order Esociformes; family Umbridae; genus Umbra; species Umbra pygmaea. The sequence goes on along the minus strand of JACXGM010015291.1, from coordinate 11,240 downwards.
TGCCTGGTGGATAACTAAAGAATGCTCACCGTAATGTAAAAAAACACCAAAGAAATGTCCGACTGATCAAGAAACCTCCCCAGGAAGTGTGCGCAGATGTGTCAGCCACTATAATTTACAGAAGACTTCACCAGCTGAACTACAGAGGCTATACTGATAGGTGCAACAACACTAGTTAGCCACAAAACATTGATGGGCCAAAAAAAAGAGCCTGCAAGTTCTGGAAAAACGTATGGTCAACAGACAACTCCTACAGCATTGAAACACTTGAACCTCTGTCATTGTTTCATTTCACATCCAATGTGCTGCCTGAGTACAGAAACAAAGCAACATATCTTCTGGCATTGTTGAAATACTTAGACAGCACTGTACATAGAAAATATGTTTTTTTACACCTAACGTGATCAAAAGTGATAAAATGTACTGTAGATCCTGCATGTGTACATCTGAAGTGTACATGGTTCCTTTTATAGAAGCTAGCGATTAGCTATTAGATATAATAATACAAAGGCTATTTAATAGCTATGTTAGATAGATGCTAGCTATTAACTATATTATGCAGAGGCTAGCGATTAGGTATATTATACAGAGACTAGCTATTAGCTATATTAAAAAGAGGCTAGTTATTAGCTATATTATACAGAGGCTAGCTATTAGCTGTATTATACAGAGCCTGGCTATTAGCTGTACTGTACAGAGACTAGCTACATAGGCAGAAATCACAGGGGGGGGCAGGGGGCGGGGGGACAACCCCCCATTCTGGTAAAAACATTATTTGTCCCCTCAATTTATCACTGTAAACATAACTATGTAATTTCAATAATATTAATAATAAGCAATGAAAGATTGACAGGGAGACTGGTAAGTGTGTTTGGTCTATGTTTGGCAACATTATGAGATAATCTCTTTTTAAACTTGTAAAATAGGGACATAATTAGACAATACTGCAGATGGAACCATTATTTGTTCCATGCAATAGTATTGTTGGTTGTAAAGACCTGCATATTGGACTGATAATGATTGGAACATTTGAACAATTGGGACAACCCTTCAGTTACCACCTACAGTATCAGTTAACCAGTAGTGGTAACTATGGTTCCTCAATATACATTCAACATCTTACAACATGTATTATAACATGCATGTGTTAGAGCACTACTTTTGGTTTCCCCCTCAAGAATTGAGGGAGGTCAGATGGTTCAGTGGTTAGAGAGTTGGACTAGTAGTTGGAAGGTTGCCGGTTCAAATCCTGGCTGTGACAAATGTCAACATCCTCTTATACAAATGCTACCTATTAGCTATATTATACAGATGCTAACTATTAGCTATATTATACAGATGCTAACTATTAGCCATATTATACAGATACTAACTATTAGCTATATTATACAGATGCTAACTATTAGCTATATTATACAGATGCTAACGATTAGCTATATTATACAGATGTTAACTATTAGCTATATTATACAGATGCTAAATATTAGCTATATTATACAGATGCTAACTATTAGCTATATTATACAGATGCTAACTATTAGCTTTATTATACAGATGCTAACTATTAGCTATATTATACAGATGCTAACTATTAGCTATATTATACAGAGGTTAGCTAATTGCTAACTTACCTCCCATTCAATGCAGCTCACAGGTCAGGCCACACAGGCTAGACCTGTGCTGGGGTACACTGAGCTTGCCTAATCACTCTTCAAACAGAGCTTGACCTTATTATCAGCTACAGGGGCTAAAAGGACATTTTGATTATAGTAATTTCCCTTTATGGCCAGGTGAATATCTGCTTCCTGAAAAGTGAAACAGGCATGTGTAAAACATAAAATTAGCAAAAATTAGGTTTCGGTGCTGTGTGATTTGTTTATGCAGTAACATTAGCTGCAATAGTAGTACTAGAAAGTATAATATTACTAGTATTAGTAATAGTATTAGTAATAGTAGGATTAGTACTAGCAGTATTATTATTTTATTAAACCAGGGAGACATTGACAAGTGTGCCTTGGGAACACAACCACAAAAATGACATGCATACATAAATACAAGCATAAATACAAACTACATTCACAATAATTTAAAACACACATTCCTAACTTTAAAAATCCTTAACCAGTTCACTGAATTGACCTACAGGCACTAAGGAATCCAAATGGATGTTATTCCGAACATAAGGTGATACACATGAAAAAGCAGATGTACTGAGCTCAGTGTTTACCAAGGGAGTCAGCAATGTTAACCTACCAACCCAGCGATCTTTTGTTGTTTTATGAGTGCATATGAGGGTGCATACAGTCGTATGCAAAGGTTTAGGCACCCCTGACAATTTCCATGATTTTCATTTATAAATAATTGGGTGTTTGGATCAGCAATTTCATTTTGATCTATCAAATAACTGAAAGACACAGTAATATTTCAGTAGTGAAATACGTTTTATTGGATGAACAGAAAATGTGCAATATGCATCAAAATGAAATTAGACAGGTGCATAAATTTGGGCACCCCAACAGAAATATCACATCAATATTTAGTTGAGCCTCCTTTAGCAGAAAAAGGATGCTTCGTATAGCTAGTAATGAGTGTCTGGATTCTGGATTAAGGTATTTTCGACCATTCCTCTTTGCAAAACATTTCCAGTTCAGTTAGGTTTGATGGTTGCCGAGCGTGAACTGAGATTAGAACTGAAATAAAATGCATCAAGATATTCTATCATAAACTTAAATATGAAGTGTAGAATATCAATCTGCAACATTTTCCATGCTTTTGAATCTACAGCCAAAAATATGCAGTAAAGGCCTGTTAATAGAACTGGCTAACAATGTGCACATTGCGTGGCCTTGCATCAGCAAAACATGCAGCGGGGAAGCTCATTAAAATCTTTCCATTGAACCCCATTCTGCATCTAGATAAAAACGAATAACACATTAACTCAATAATTATTTGTTTGTTAAATGAGATTATATTGATGAATCGAAAGACAGTGAGGGAGGACGAGGCCAGGTGAGGATGCTGGGTGAGTAGAGTGAGTGCTCCGGTTGACAGTTCATTAGTTGAAATATTCTTACTGCCATTCTGTAGGTAGTCTACAAGTGATGTAATTCTATGTTAGGGGGGCTTTAGACCCCCCCCCAAAAAAATACATGTACATTATTAATTTAAAATCTATTGTTTTTTTTTCTGTCATTTTTTGTCAATCGTGCAATCGCCTATGACAATTCACTATATACCGTACCTGATTGCAGAAAGCTAGGACCTATAGACTTTCTGTGGTTGCGTCTGACCGGATTAAAGTGACAATAGCTTCCTACTATGTGAATTTTTGGTAAGTTAGGGCAGGTAGATTATTTACATGACCTACACGACAATAAATAAAGGAGAGCATGGTATGTGGTCACCATAGATTGTATATATCACTGGATGTAGCATGTGTGACGTCACCCATTGGTTTGTGAACATCTGATTTGGGTAATCGAATTTGGCGTTACAGGCGCAGACATCTTGGTTGCGGATGTGACGATTTTAGATGAGAGGGAGGAGTAATCTAGCTAGTTAACTGATATTAATTGGGATGCTAACGAAAAACTGTATTACTGGTAAAACAAAATGTAACGTTACTTACGGGAAAAATTCCTTTAGGTGTCTTGTCGTACAAGTAATATCACAGTAATGTAAATGTCATACCAAATGAAAGAATTAAGTCTTTGCCACATATTTTGTGTTCATTACATCTTCATATCTTATCTCAGTATGGAGATGTAGACTCTTAAATAGAGAGTGTGCGCTTGAGACAATTTACCCCATCAAATTAAATTGTCAGACTACATCAGGAAAGTTCATATTGGATTATGAACAAAAAAGAACACAACTAATTAATTGTGAATGTTGATTTTAATGTCAAATTTAAAACTAAACTTCATTAAAGAACGTATATATGAACAGGAATTTGACCATAAATGTATGTAGTCACACAAAATGTCTATTTGATTTTTAAGATGGAACCTAGTATTGGAGGTATGAAGAGTACAACAGCTCACATGTGTGACAATTTACCCCGCTCTCCCCTACTCTTTCATCTGTCCATAAGCGAGCTATCAAGTTAATGTTATTTGCGTGTTATTTAACATTAGCTAGCTAGCTAACTTTACGTCTAACCTACATGAGATAAAGAAACTCCAATGGCATTGAGATTGTAGGCTAGATGAGACAGGAATTACGTTATTGACATCTCAAACAAAACAATATCAAATCACAGTTGCCATAGATGATTAATTCTAAACAATTAATCTATGTAAAACCATAAAATTAGTGCTAATCATAATGCTACTGTATATCCCTCCATTCCTAAACCTGGAGCTAACGAACTGTAGCAATGAATATAAGAAAGTCCTTCAAGAGAGGTGGTGCTGGCAGCTCAGTCAGGCAAGAAACAAAGATTTTACACGTTCACACAGACTAATGTAAAATTTGAATGATTGTTCACACATAATGCCTTGAGTTAGTGTAATTTTTAGTTTAATAACGTTAACTTGTCAAAAAAAGCAAAAATGAGAGAAAGAAGCTGCAGGCTGACAGGGCTGATGGAGCTGGTCGGATGGAGGTTGAGGATCAACTAGAAAGAAACTGGGTGTTCTTTTTAAGCTTTCAGACAAAATTGGGCTATTTTGGATGACATTTAGAGTTTAAAAGGTTTACACATCAAACATCAGTTTTTTCATAATTATTCTTCCCACCATAGAAATCAAATAACTAAGTGATTTAAATAGACAGATTTTTTAATGAAATGTGCTTGGACTTATCTTGGAGGGTCATTCAAAATGAGAGGCAGAGAGAGAGTGAGAGTGAACTGTGTTATTTCTTCTGAAGCTGGCATTTTTCTTTTGGAAACGGGGGGGGGGGCCTTTCCAAGATTTTGCCTAGGGCGTCAGATTGTCCAGAAACGCCCCTGCAGGGATGTGGCGTGAGGTCGTGATTGTGTTGCCAAAGGCTAAACTAAAGCAGTTAGTTCTTAACCTTATACGGTCAATTTCAATCAAATAATACATAATAGTTACATTGCTGGTCTGTTATAATACATAAGTCACGCAGATGAAAAAAGCGACAAATATTGTCATTGGGTGATATTTTGTATTTAGAAGAAATTGCGTATCTAAGAGGTGGTGGTTTTTAATGATATCGATGATGTAGTATGACATAATTATGATATCGATGATGTAGTATGGCATAATTATGATATCGATGATGTAGTATGGCATAATTATGATATCGATGATGTAGTATGGCATAATTATGATATCGATGATGTAGTATGGCATTATTATGATATCGATGATGTAGTATGGCATAATTATGATATCGATGATGTAGTATGGCATAATTATGATATCGATGATGTAGTATGGCATAATTATGATATCGATGATGTAGTATGGCATAATTATGATATAGATGATGTAGTATGGCATAATTATGATATCGATGATGTAGTATGGCATAATTATGATATCGATGATGTAGTATGGCATAATTATGAATCTGTGAAATGTCATGTTCCTCTAATCAATGGGTTGCTTCTCTCAAAAGTTTATACAATTAGCTGGCCTCTAGTTACTGTACAGTATGACTTGACTAACAGTTTAAAGCAGTAGGACACTGACCTAGGCTAGTTAGTGAACAGAGTAACATTATAGCCTACTGTACTTCTTTCGATTGCTCTAGTCTATATTCAGCACTGATGTTATATAGGAATACCCTGGACCAAGCTGCGCCCTGCATGGGTTTGGACACGCCCTTCACCTTATGATGAGGAAAAGGAAAAATTATTCACAAGGAAAATTGGAAATGTTGCACGAGGAAATGGAAATTAGATAAATTAATCAACTATGCAGTAAATAATGAATAGAAGGGTAAAATATGTTTTAATTTATTTTATTTGACTGATTGGAGGCAAAGGATATATTAAAAGCTTCGTTTTTACAATACATTTAAATTATTTTACTAATCAGGTAACATTTACTGACTTGTAATCTCTGTGATTCCATGTGAGGGTGTGTTTGTGAGTGTGTGAGGATATGTTTGTGCTTGTGTGTGTATTAGGCTTGTTCTGATACTACCATTTGGACTTTTGGACAGAATGAATTGTCTCAAAATGTAGTAATGAATTTCTATATTCTGTTTTTACAGTATGTTTAATTTTGTACTTTGGCTATTATAAACAACATGATTGTTTATCAGCAGGCATAATATTTTGCTGATATCCGATGATTATTCACGGAATGGGAATACATGTGCATTTATGGCTGCATGCATATGATAGTGCCTTCTATAGTGATTAAACCTTTCAATGAACGCTGGGGTGCCAGATGGCTTTAAGATGTTTGCTGCTCATCAAGAACCACCCGACACGTGGAAGAGGAAGGTTGATCAGAGATGTCTTTGAAAGTTAGTGTGAACTGTGGAAAAACAATACATAAAATTTCCACAGAGCTTTAGGCTGAACTAGAGCAATTTTGTACTGATGGTTTTAACCCGTACTGCTGCACACTAAAACAATATGGGTTTCATTGGTGATGACCAATATGCTCTTTGGCAATGCAGACTGGCAATTTGTTTACAGACAAAGAAATGAAGCTCATAAGGAAAAGAACACCCTATCGACATTTAAATATGGCAGAGGATCCAGAAGGTTGTGGGGCTGCTTTGCAGTCTTTGCACCCTCTGGTCCTGGAGGCCTTGAATATATTAAAGGAATCATTTAAACTGAGGATCAGCAAGGCATTTTACAGCTAAAAGTGTTATTCGTGTAACAGTGGCCCCTCCTGGACTGATCAGGTTTGGTGAAGCAATGCTCACCTCAGCCCTGTTCAATGGTATGTGTCAATCTTTAATGCTATCGGTAACTCCACGTTTCCATCAAATAACCACAGCTGTTTATTTACTGTCATTAGTGTTGTACTTAATGACCTGTGTGTGTTTGGTCATTTGTCATTCATTGTTTCCCTAAATATGTATATTGGTTCAGCTCTGTGTTTCGTAGGATTGTTTATGTATTGCCATAGTCATTTTGATTTCATTAAGTGCTTTAGTAAGTATGTAAAGTGTGTCGGAGTTTGGTGTAGTGGTCTAAGCTCAAGCACGGTGGCGACAGTGATTCGAGCCCATACCTTGGCCGACTGTCTGTGTCCTTCTTCAATGTCTTAACCCATGAAATCAGAAGTTTATATACACCTTAGCCAAAGACATTGAAACTTAGTTGTTCACAGTGCCTGACATTTGAGAATCATAGCAAGAATTCCTAGTCGTACGTCAATTAGAATCACCATTTTATTTTAGGAATGTGAAATGTCAGAATAATATCAGAGAGAATGATTTATGTCAGCTTTTATATCTTCCATCACATTCCCAGTGGGTCAGAAGTTAACATACATTCAAATATTATTTGATAGCCTTTAAATTGTTTAAATTGTGTAAAAACATGCCTGTAGTCTTCCACAAGCTTCCCACATTAAGTTGTCAGAACTGGTGTAACTGAGTCAGGTTTGTAGGCCTCCTTGCTTGCAAAGGCATTTTCAGTTCTGCACAAACACATTCGATGGGATTGAGGTCAAGGCTTTGTGATGGCCACTCGAATACCTTCACTTTGTTTTCCTTAAGCCATTTTGCCACAACTTTGGAAGTATGCTTGGAGTCATTGTCCATTGTCCAAGACCTATTTGCAACTACGCTTTAACTTCCTGGCTGATATCTTGAGATGTTGCTTCAATATATTCACTTACTTCTCCTTCCTCATGATACCATCTATTGTGTGAAGTGCACCAGTCCCTCCAAATGACCCCCACCAAATGATGCTCCCACCCTTGTGCTTCAAGGTTGGGAGGTCGTTCTTCGGCTTGCAAGCCTCCCCCTTTTTCTTCCAAACATAATGATGGTCATTCTAGAGGGAGAGGTGTGCCTCCAATTCCTTGCAGGAAAGCAAGACTTTTCTACGAAAAGTTGCTAAGGGTTGTCCAAAAAACAAAGCACCGTAGTATTGTGTGCAAAGCACCAGCGCCAGTCAATTAAAAAAACATTGAAAACCGGACAATTTCATGGATTTATAAAACCCCCCCGGACGCCCCGGACAGTGTGCAAAAAGTGGACATGTCCGGGCAAAAGAGGACGTTTGGTCACCCTATCTTTGTCCCCATGTGCAGTAGCAAACAGTAGTCTGGCTTTTATATGGGGGTTTTGGAGAAGTGGCTTCTTACTTGCTGAGTGACCTTTCAGGTGGTTAATTATTTTTTATTTTTTTTATTTAACCTTTATTTAACCAGGTGAGTTGACTAAGAACAATTTCTTATTTACAGCAACGACCTGGGAGCAATTAGGGTAAAGTGTCTTGCCCAAGGACACAACGACAGTGCTCACTGTAATATACAGTGAGCACTATAATTCATTGGATAGTGAAATGTTTTTTGTTAATTTGACCCTGTACGAAAAACACTTTTGAGCTTGAAAGGATACAATGTCAATAAAGTTGATAGGGAGACAGTCAGCTTTAATTTAAGGGTATATTCATACACATCGGATTATATACATGGTCCCCCCATTTTCGGGCACCAAAAAAAACGTTGGACAGTTTAACGTTGGACAGTATAATGTAGAATAAAGTAATAATTGTGCATATTTGGGTGCATTTACTTTGCATGCAATGACTGCTTGAAGTCTGAGATGCATCAACATCACCAGACGCTGGGTATCTTCCCTGGTGTTGCTCTATCATGCCTGTACTGTACCCATTTTCAGTTCCTGCTTGTTTTGGGACATATTGCCTTTTGTCTTTTCTGCTTGTAAAATGCATGTTCAAAAACCCTGGGCATGCCCAAGTCAACAGTTTGGTTTACCATCAACAAGAAGAAAACAACCGGTGAACTCAGTTATGCCAACAGACCCTGTAGACTGAGGAAGACCACTGTAGTAGATGACCAGAGAATAGTCTATATGGCAATGAAAATCCCATTGACAACAGCCCAAAAGAGCAAAGACACTCTCCTGGATGCATGTGAAGATTTGTCAAAGTCTACCATATGTAGAAGACTATACCTGCAGGACTACAGAGGGTACACTACAAGATACAAACCATGGATAAGCCTGGAGAACACAGAGGCAAGATTACAGTTTGTTAAAAAACACCTAAAAGAGCCCCAGCAGTCCTGGAAAAAAGTATTGTGGACAGATGACACAAAGATTAACATGTACCAGAGGGATGCAAAGAGGAAAGCATGGCGAAATGCCCATGATCCAAAGCATACCCCCTCATCTGTGAAATGTGGTGTTATGGCTTGGGCCTGTATGGCTGCCAGTGGAACATGGTGGACGGGGTGTTATGGCTTAGGCCTGTATGGCTGCCAGTGGAACATGGTGGATGAGGTGTTATGGCTTGGGCCTGTATGGCTGCCAGTGGAACATGGTGGACTCAGGCTCACTTGTCTTCATCCATGATGGGACTGCAGACAGAAGTACAACAATGAATTATGAACTCTATCACCTCTATCACACTCTATCACTGATAGCTACGTTGAAGCTATTGATGCTACCTCTACTCCAGATAGGTCTGGGGCTGGCTGGAAGGAAACACCATTAAAATGTACTAGTTAGCCAGTTAGCCACTCAACCAAATTCGTCTTTCGTTCGTTGTTTACAAATGATTTTACCCAAAAATATACAACCACCCTGGCTGTAAATATAACAGAGTTAGCAGTATTCTGTTGGACGTTTTTATTATTTTATGTTCCTTCCTCCAAGTTTTCACACAATTACACAATGCTACATTGGAGCTAATAAAGGCTAACCCCAGCCAAGTAGATGGTAATCAGCTCCTTAACTGTGATAATTTGGTCCTCCATCTGGTCTGGCTGTTTTTTCAAAAACACTTCAGTCCATTTGAGCGTCAAACCTCAAATGATTTAACAAACAGATGTAATCATCTTCTTGGTAGAAGATGGTTTGAAGCAAAAACATTTCCTTGTCACAATGCAGAAGAATGTTTCCAAAACTCCTCAGTTAATGTGTGAATCAAAACTTGCATGCTCTAACAAACAGTACACCTATTCACGGACAGAGTACGCAGTTTTATGATCTCCTCCCCTGTAGTTTCATTCACTCATCAGTGGCGTCACTGACAAGGGAACTCAACTTACAGAGGACAGCTTAGGAAGTGCAGAACGCATTGAAAAGGTGGTTTTTTATGATTGGAAAATGACCTGGATAACTGTGATGATATACTCCAGGCAGGTTCTGTTAAGAATATGATTTTATTTGAAGAATATATAATGCAGATAGCAAGGTAGATAAAAGGTAGGTTTCAGGGAAGGATTGGTATAGGTAACAGGAATATGTCTCACGGAGGCTTGGTTCAGGTAACAGGACTGGTTCTCAGACAGGCAAGGGTCAAAACACAGGCGGGTAGTCAGACAGGCAGAGTTCAGATCAAGCAGGTCAAAAGTACATAAATTAAAAGGTTCAAACCATAGAGTCAGAAGACAGATATGGACTGCTCAGCATGAAGAACGTGCTTACAATACCTCGCAAAGAGGCAGTGACTTGTGTGTGCTTTATATACAGACTGGGTGAGAGCAGGTGTTCTGAATTCTGGTGATTGATACCGGGCTATGGGAATGCGTTCATGGGAATTAGGATCTTGAGAGTTACCGGAGTTGGAAGATGTATAGATGTGGGAAGCGGAACCAGAATACTTTATAATAATGATTTTGAGGTGTTAGAATGCTGGAGTGTCCCTTTAAATCACTGAGTTAGTTGATTTCTATAGTGGGAAGATAATGATGAAAAAAAAATGTTTGATGTGTAAACTTCTTAAAATGAGTGATCAATTAATGATGGATCAATCATCCAAACTTTGTATCTGTCTGTTCCAACTGGTAAAATTCTTGTTTCTCACCTGACTGACCTTTAGCAGAGCTGCAGGCACCACCTCTCTTGAAGAACTTGATTATATATATATATATATATATATATATATATATATATATATACATATTATGGCATGCCGTTTAGGAATTTATTTATTTATATATGTAAATTTTGAATATATTGAATGAATGTCTGAATATATTGAATGAAATTCTGAATATATTGAATGAAAGTCTGAATATATGGAATGAATCTTGAATATATGGAATGAATCTTGAATATATGTAATGAAAGTCTGAATATATTGGACGAATCTTGGAATATAC
>JACXGM010015290.1:0-21417 GCA_016801145.1 Umbra pygmaea | reverse complement strand
CTGCTCCTTTTCCAGTGCTATGTCCTGCTCCTCTCCCTGTGCCATGTCCTGCTCCTCTCCCAGTGCCATGTCCTGCTCCTCTCCCAGTGCCATGTCCTGCTCCTCTCCCAGTGCCATATCCTGCTCCTCTCCCAGTGCCATGTCCTGCTCCTCTCCCAGTGCCATTGGCTGCCCCTGTCCCCGTGCCAGTGTCTGCCCCTGTCCCTGCTCCGGTGCTAGTCCCTGGGCTTACGCCTGCCCCGGTCTCTGTGCCCCTCTCTGTGTCTGTCTGTTTGTCTTTGTCTGTTTGTGCTATGTTCTTCCAGGTTCCTGTGTCTGCTGTGGTTCCGGTGCCTGGTCCGCCTTTGTCTCGGCCCTCGACGTCCCCTCCAGCCTGGCCGCCTCCCGCGGGGCCATTGACTTTGCCTTTGTCGGCCCGGACTCTGCCTCTGGTGCCGCCTGCCTGGCCTCCGCCTCGGCCTTCGCTTCTACCTTGCTCGGCCGGACCTCTGCCTGCCCGGACTCAGCCGTCCAGCCCGTCGCTGCTGCCTCCATCCTCCGGCCCGCCGTTGCTGCTTCGTCCCTCCGGTCCGCTGCTGCTGCCTCCGCCCTCTGGCCCGCTGTTGCTGCTTTGTCCCTCCGGTCCGCTGCTGCTTCCTCCGCCCTCCGGCCCGCCATTGCTACTTCGTCCCTCCGGTCCGCTGCTGCTGCCTCCGCCCTCCGGCCCGCAGAGCCTCCCTATACCTGCCTGTTCTACTCGTCTGCTTCGCCCTGGGGAGCCTCCACCACTCTGGTTTCTGCCGCTACGGTCTCCTGCCTGGGTCTTCTGTTGCCTGGTGTCCGGTGGCGTGTTGCTATTTGCCGCCTCTGGAGCTGCGCCTTGGGGGAGGGGATTCTGTAACGTTTCTCAGTTCCTCTTCCCAGAGAACTACATCTTCCCCTTCTTAGTTTGCTCAGAACTACAATTCCCATTCCCAAGTTAATCTTCCCTGTGAACTACAGCTTCCCTGGTCTTGCCTCCTCAGAACTACATTTCCTATAACCTGGACTCAATCAACCAAATTCCATTCACCTGCTCTCACTCAGTCCTATTTATGACACACACACACCATTGCCTCTTCGCGAGGTATTGTAAGTACTGTTTCCTATTTACTGAGCATTCTAATTTCTATGTTGTTGTTCCGGTCTGACCTCTGCTTTAATTTTGGATCACTCTGCCTTGGATTTACCTTTGTACCTTTGCCTACAATATCTTGGATTGTTATTCTGGCCTGACCCCTGCATTGCTTGTTGAGATTCTACCTTGGATTATCCCATGTACCTTAGCCCATACATTGTATGGTTATTCTGGCCTGACCCATGCTTAGTTTATTTCGTCTTTTGCTGCCTTGGTTGACTTATTTACTCTGAGAGAATAAAAATTATTGTTAATTTTTAACTTTTGGGAGTTTTATCATTTACAGGGGAGTGAACATTACAGATCTCTCCTCTTTTTGATTGCCGTGGAGGCGCACTCATGAAATACGGATTAAACAACAAAATGACAATGGATAATAAATTATTAAATTGAGTTCTAAAACAGAAAAGGTGATAATATAACGTAAAATATAACGGAAATGTAACACATTTTCTCGTTATAAATGTAACTAGTAATAATTACTTGAATTTTTAAAGTAACTTGTTAGGTTACTTTAAAAAAAAGTAGTCTACTAGTGTAATGCGTTACTTAGTAACACGTTATACCCAACACTGCCTACAACCATGCACATCATCAAAACTATAATGTGCATTTAATCCTACAGATAAATGAACAAAATAAGTAATTTTATCATGAAAAAAGTTAAATTTGTTGTAAAGTTGGAAATTGATGCTCATTTACTGCACTACTGTGGGTACATTTAAAAACTCCATAAAACTAAACACATCTGTGTATGCAGGGCAATTCCGGCCTTCCTAAGCAAAATTTTGGGATGGCATTTTCACACAAGTTAGAAAACAGCACTGATTGTTTAATTATTATCAAGCCTAAAAATTTAAATTTTATTAATTTGGCTGACACTAATATAGAGGGACTTAGAGCATTCCAATATTTGAACAGTGAGTCGGTAAAACGGTAGTACACGGTACCTCTATTTTTAGCCTTTTTCCTCCATTCTTTCCATCCTCTCTGCCCCTGGCTAATTTGGTCTTCCATTGCAATGTTACAGTAGCTAACAGTTAAACCCCAACTACAGTACCACCGTTCAGCTACAGAGGCGAGCGTGGCTCATGAGGAAGGAAGAGAGGGGGCATTTGATATCATTATTTTGGTTTGCTTACAGGTCAGTGCTGTAGAGTGGAGCGCATGACATGTGAGAAAGGGAGAGAGAATGCGTTTGAATTACCTGTAATTGTTTCAGCATGCCTGAAACAATCCACACAGCAGGCGTTGAGTTTTACATTTTTGGCTGCTTGCAAATTTGTGCACCTGAGTCTGTGGCACCCTTGGCAACCACCTTGTCCGCTCCTGTTCATTTGTGTTTTCCAGCTTCTGTTCAGGTCACATGATTAATTTACCCTATAGCACACCTTCACCCAATAGTTACAGCTGCAAACCTTTTATCATTAGTTCAGTATTTAAGTTGAGCCTTTTGTGTTTTTCACTGTTGGTTATTGTTGCTTGTCATTCGTGTGTGTTGGTGTACGATATTTTACTCAGATTTGCCCCTCGAGGCAGTTGTTTCTTTAAATGGTGTTTCTGTTAATAAAACACATTTCTTTTCCAAATTCTCCTCGTGTTTGTCTCATCCACACTTCAGCACCACAGAAAGCAGAGTTATGTATATTTACACAGCAGAGTTCACGACATATTAGGTTTTTATTTTTACTTCTGCTTTATTTTAGCTCATGGAACATGGTGGAAGGTTATAAAAGCTTCTCTAAAAGCTCTACAGTAGGTCAGTAGCATAGGACCCTGTATTTCATTGCTGGTTTGCTTCTAAAGCTAAGCTGTGTCGGGCATGGTTATTCCCTGGATGGGAGACCAGTGCTGCTGGAAGTGGTGTTGGAGGGCCAGTAGGGGGCACTCTTTCCTCTGGTCTAAAGATCAAGCCCAATGCCCCAGAGCAGTGATGGGGACATCTGCTCTGCGTAGGGTGGCGTCTTTCAGATGGGACGTTAAACGGGTCTCCTGACTCTCTGTGGTCACTAAAGATCCCATGGCACTATTCGTAAGAGTAACTCAGGTGTTAACTCTGGTGTCCTGGATACATTTCCAATTTGGCCCTCATACCATCATGGCAACGTAATCATCCCTATCTATCAATTGGCTCATTCATTCCCCTTTCCCCCTTCTCCCTAGATCATTGCTGCAAATGAGAAAGTGTTCTCAGTCAACTTGCCTGCAAAAGTTGTTGCTACTCTCGCTAGGAGTGGCCGTCCTTTAAAGTTGACTGAAAGAGTACAGTGCATAATGCTCAATGAGGTAAAGAAGAATCCTATAGGGTCAGCTAAAGACTACAGAAATCTCTGGAACCTGCTAACAATAGAATGGAGGACACCATAGTGGAAGCCACGGCTGTCAAACAAAAAACAATGCTGCATATCTATATTTCGAAACTGAGCTCCTGGATGTTCCACAGCACTAGTGGCAAAATATTCTGTGGACAGATGAAACCAATGTTGAGTTGTGTGGAAGGAAAACACAACAAAAATATATGTGGAGAAAAAGATGGACACCACACCAAAATCAAAACCTAATCGCAAATATAAAGTACGGTGGAATGGGCAGTGTGGTTTGGGGCTGCTTTGTTACCTCAGGGCATGGACAGCTTGCTATCATCAAAGATTATCAATACAGTAAACATGTAATTGATTCTGTGATATTAGTTTTTTTGATGAACATCAGAACAAATGTATGACAAAATTGTTTGACCAATTTAAAATGACCAGAAATCCAAGTAATTTTAAAGTGTTCACATTCTATTTCTTGCCAACTGTGAAATTATTACCTGCTGGTCAAACGTTTTAGAACACCCAGGGATTTTCATGTTTTGATTGAACTCCACCAAGGTGGCATTAAATTGATCAAAAAATATTGTATCTACAAGTCATTACTGTGACGCTGTAGCAGTAGGAGAGAATTGGAGACTGATGCAAAGGTGAAATCAAAGGTATTTTACTGATTGACGAAAACACAAATCAAATAAAACAGACTTCGGTGAGTCAAAAAAGACATCTTCATCAGAGCACATCCAATAGTACAACTAACATACGTCACATGGAAACAATGAGCGACAGCCAACTCAACTCAGAGACTAAATACAGGAACTAATGGCTGAGTGGTAACAGCCTGTATAGACCATAGACAGTAAATGAAATGGACACAGCCACGCCAAAGATTTTGATGGAGACCGGTGAAGTCAATTGGAAGCACTTTTCCGGTGGTGGCTGAGCGTACTGCGCAGCCTCAAACTGAGCTTGACAACATAGATGTGACGCAAGCAACCTATCTGAAAATTGTAAGTCTTCTGGTAGCTGTGCCAAGAGAAATATGAATCATTTGAAATCTTGCCTCTTACAGAGATGGAGAGCATGAGTAGGAGATGTAATGAGCATAGGAGCAGGAGCAAATATTTTTTCCAATATGCATCCACTTCCCCCGATTCCCTGCGAGCTTTCCCTGGACTATACAGTAATTTCTCTAATGAGTGACAGAAAGTTGCGTGGTTATGACACAATCGTTAGCCTATTTTTTAAAAAATGGTCCTGAAAGGCCAAATCCTTTCAGATATTAAAACATAACTTAATATTTAAAAAAAATATATATTGTACAAACAATTTGATTGGATATATTGTCAGTGTCTCATGCGAAAACACGATTACATTTGAAAAACATTCAACAGCGTCTGTTTTATGCAACAGTAGAATAATTTTAGCAACACATGAACATAGACACACTGCCTATCTATGCAATGAATTAACAAAGAATATTGTAATGAATTACCAGCGCTATTATTTTGAAAAGGAATATCCAAGTTCGTGTTGCTGGCATAATAAAGTGTTGGCAGGCGAACCGTTCTTGCCTATAGCTAGGGCCGGCTCTGAATTAACCAGCTCTGACTGAGAGATCCTGAGGTGTTTCCAGGCCAGTGTGGAGATATAATCTCTCCACCTGGTCCTGGGTCTACCCTGAGGCCTCCTCCCAGCTGGACATGCCTGGAACATCCTTACCAGATGCCCGAATCATCTCAACTGGCTCCTTTCTACGCGAAGGAGCAAGCAGCTCTACTCTGAGTTCCTCACGGATGACTAAGCTTCTCACCCTATCTTCTCACGCAATCCCATTCTTTCGGTCATGACTGTAATATCTGATCAATTCTGCATTGTTAAAGGAAGTAATCAATATCTATCAAAACAAATCGCTTGATGTTTTAAAACAGTTGACCGGTGTGTATCTGCCTGGGATAAAATTGTGTCAACTCTTGCCAAGGTTGGTTTCTGCAATGTAGACATTATGGTTTACATTAAAACCAATACATTTGAAAAAGTAGGTGAAAAGTGATGACAAAATTATAACTGTTACAGTCTGAGGACAATTATATTTTTGCTTAAGACCGTGTGGAATTATAACTGATCTCTGTTAAAAGGTTATCCAGATGTTTTAGCATTGTGAGTAGTTAACATGTTCAAGTAGATCAAAAGGACATTTTATTTAGTAGTTCACACATGTTTCAAGGGAACATATCATTATAGATTGACTGGCCACAAAATTTTTTTACGAAAAGTGCAATATGAATTGTTTTACCTCCACAGGTGCTTCACAGAAATGTTCTTCTTGTGTTGTAACTTTCTGCATAGCAAATGTACAACTTTCTATGAGCTATATTTCAGAATCCTTAGGAAATCTATGTACATGCAGTAATTCTGGTACAATAACCAAATAAACTCACCTAAACCAAATACTGTATAATTACATTCTTTTACAGGTAATATGTTTTGCTAGACCTGGCTTGACAGTCACATGCCGTAGAGGGAGTAGAATGGGTCTCCTTTCCTAAGAATACTGGCACTGAATCTCTATATTGATTTCCTGTGCAGGCAGGTGGCCAATCAGTCAACAAGGATTTCTCTACCTGTTTGATACCATAGCAATGCGTCTTGGCGACGAGAACACACACCCGGTTTTGTGACCCGCCTTTCATAACACTTTAAAACAGATTGCAGTCGGGTGATGTCTGTCTGAGAGGTCGGGATCACAGAATGGGACGTTTTTTAAATTACAGTGGAGATGACAGTCAGCTACTCTGCGCACGCTTTGAGAAGGTGTCCTGGAATTCTGCAGTGTTGATCCGTTTAAAAGTCTTCCTTTGGCCTTGGAAAGCTAGATGACCCAGGCCACTGCGGTGGCGTGAGACCTGAATGAAAGGCAGTTTTTTGTCAAATCAACTGGTTTGCCTGGTAAACATTGCTGGGCAGATCATGGCTGTTTCTTCAATCTAATTCAGAGGGGAGGCACCCATGCATGCTTTTCTAGTGAACGGCCTCTGCAGATACAGTACTAGTCACTATCAATCAACTAACAATGTCTAACTAACGACTAATAACTAACTACCTCATCCACTTCACTAACTATTCACGAGTACTTGCGTTTTTTAGTTATAATTTGTATAATAATTTAAATTATTATTATGTTACTGCATTTTTGTGTAAGAGCTCTTTAGAATGCAGACTGTTTTACATCTGTATCTTCCAAACAAACATATATATTTTAAAAATGTTAATAATAGATTTTGATAGTGTTTTGTGTGGTTGTTTTTTACTAACATAATTGCCTTGTTGCAGCACACAGTTAAGTAACAGTACTTGTGTAAGATAATACAGGATCATTTCCACATCTATTTTTCTTGATGCCCCATATGGGCTACCAAACTTACAAACAATTCTTCAGAGCTGTATTAAATGCAATCTGAAACTCTGTGAAATCAGAAATGCAGTTGCTCACTGAGCCTGGAGCCACAGATCCTTCATACAAGACTACTTTCTCTCACCAGGGGTCAGCGCTTCGCTTGGTGTCGATCACTGCCAACCCAAAGGCCCTTTAGGATCTCTGGCCAGAAAAGAGAGTCTGCCTACTTTAAGTTGTTAGAGCTTGACTAAAGAGGTGTGACGTGACTGGAGACTCTCCCACAGGGAAAGACCCGCAGGCTAGGTGTAAGGACGGACATTTCATTTATAACCACTTGGTGACAGGAACCTAATCAGTCAGAGGTGGCAATTTCCACAGTCCAATAGCCTGAAGAGTAACAAGCCTAATCCTGAAGACTAACAACTTGTATCCTTGATCTATGCCCACAACACCTCATCAAGGAGAAAAATCAAAGAGACAGAATTCCAAACAAATTGACTTCTGTCAAAACATTCCATCATGTTTTTATGAAGTGTGGCTATATTTCCTCACTCCGGGGGCTTGCTTAGGTGTTTACTGCAGTTTCTTGTCTTATAAGGAGAAAGTTTGATGTCTCACATTGAAGCATGGCATAATAACACATTTCTATACATTAAAAACATTCTCAGACATTTTCTTAAAATTATGAAAAAAAGGATAGCCCAACAATGTTATTATCTTTTCAGTTTTGAGAACATCATGTGGAACATTCTATCATTTTTGACAATTTTATCGTATGTGCACTTAATTTCTTTTGCTGCTTTGTCAATAAATTGGGGCAGTACTGTAGTGGTAAAAGTATACTGCTCAATTCCAGTAAAACAAAATGTAAGCATGTGTAATACAAAACTGACCAAGTTTCTCATCTCTATTTATCAGAGCTTCACTCAAACCTTTTCCTAAAGTTCTCTCTTTTGATTGGTTCATTTGGTAGAGAATTACTGACCCGCCTGATTCTACTAACCTATTTAATTTCACCAATGCATCTTAGGGATCGCTTTTGTACTTTTCTTTTGAAATTACAAGCATGACTTCCACAGAAACAACATTTGGAATATTTGGTAAATATAATCCTGTTGTGACATAAAAAATACTAGTTCTGATAAAAAAATAATGTAAAGATGAACACTAAAACTGGGTCCACGGTAGTCAGTGGTTCGAACCTGACTATGGCTTCACTGACTCTAGCACAGGGTAGCGCAAATTGGCATAGTGCTGCCTGGTATCTGGGATAGATAAGTTGGATTACCTAGCTTTCCGCGTCGCTCTCCAGTGACCTCCTGTGTGCAGATCGGGCACCTGCAAATTCAATCATGAAAATACAGTTGGTGAGCGTAATCATCCCGTGTATGATCTGACTAAAAGGCTTCCATGTTGGATGAGCAGTGCGAAATGAATCGGCCGCCTCGGCGACATAAGGTTGGATGAACCATGTAAGTCCCCATCACCATCCGGCATCTGTCGTGGGGTTGCGGAGCTGCCAACGTAGCAGGGTTTGTGGGAAAGAACATTTGAGAGGGGAGAAAATGTAAAAAGGTGCACAATAAAACCATGTATAATTGCATATGGGATACACATGTTTTCAAGAAACACTGAACTGATGACATCTTGGAACAGTATATTTCTCTACATACGGGCAACACATAAATTATTTCCAAGCTGTCCTGAAAATACTACTAGAACATCACCCCTTCGCAAAGCCAAAGAAATGACGGTTTCACCAATCAACAGTATCCTTCCATGGCTATCAGAAAACTGTATTGGGCGTAGAGATGGAGATACACAAAGACAGCACAGTCGAGCCTGGGGTCCTCTAACTACTATTGTTGCTTCATCCAGGGTTTTAGCATGATTGCGCCCCCATCACGCCACTTCTCGAATGTAGGTACTTGGCAACTTACTTGCAATACTGGCGCAGACGTGGCTGTCCAGTGTTTAAAGGACCAATGACCTTTTCCTGCTGAGACTTGATCTGGACTGACCACCACAGCCTAAAGTACATCTGAGCAGTGAACTAAACACTGAACACACGTCAAGCCAGATGAGATGCCCATGGATGAGACACACATCATCCCCACACTCTCGCATCATCGCTCCCATGATCTGTGGGATGTGGACGACGACATCAGACAAGCTCATGTGAGAAATTCCACACCAGTTAACCATCCTCTGACTGGTCTTCTTTTCCCAGAGGAACATCTGCTGTCCTGGGTGCATACAACACATACAGTACCACAGGACATCCTATCATCAAGTGCACCATGAACAATCTCAAAGAGAAATTAAACCCATACAGAAAAGTAATATATGGGGCCATACAGTGAGCTCCATCATTCATTAGACAGAGACCATTTTGTGATCATTTTTGTTCTGTATTTTAGCACCATGAGTTTGAGAGGATACAATGACAATTAGTGCAGACTGTCAGCTTAAATTTGGGTGTACATTCATACATGTCAGAAATCATATAACCTTTTGTACATAGTTCCCCAATTTTCGGACACTAATGCCTGCTTGAAGTCTGTGATGCGTTGACATCACCAGATGCTGGGTATCTTCCCTGGTGATGCTCTGCCAGGCTGGAACTGTAGCCATCTTCAGTTCCTGCTTGTTTTAGGGACTTATTGCCTCCAGTCTCCTTTTCAGCATGTCAAATTCATGTTCAATTGGATTCAGATCCGGTTATTTATTTAACAAATATTTAATAACACTACTTATCATCACATCAAAATGTCACACAAAAACATTATTGTTTGTATTTGTTGAATACAGGCTAATTATTAATGGACATAAGGCAAAAAAAAACAGAAAATAATTTCTATATTATCTATTTAAATAATCTCATATATACATCGACATTGACATCATACATCACCTATAAACACAAAGTTTCCACCATATATGCCCATATAAGACATACCCTAAGTTATATACATACATATAGTATTGCTATTTATTACCTTTCCGTATTGTTAATGGCCCACCTTGGTTCTGGATATCCGTAAATACAACTCTTCTTGTTCGGTATATGCACAGACGACAACTTCCGCAATGGCCTCGATCACATCTTTCGGTGTATTTCTTGACAAACTGTCCATCGTCGGACAAACATACCACCCTCCTGGTTGTTGTGGACTGTTTCCTTAAATCATGTCAACTACTTCCTCTCTCTGGCCTTCCTAAAGCTTATTTTTTACCCATGTTTTCTGGCATTATGGTATCCCGGATGACATCGTCTCCAATCGTGGCCCTCAGTTCACCTCAAGAGTATGAAAGACCTTTATGGAGAGTCTGGAGTTCTAGGTCAGTTACATCTCTGGCTACCATCCACAGTCTAACAAGAAGATGGAGAGACTGAACAAGGAGCTATGGGTGTCCTTCGTAGTTTCTGCCAAGACTGGGATGGGGTGTATTCTACAATCCTGCCCTGGGCGGAATATGCTCGGAAAACTCTACTAAGTTCACCCCTTTCCAATGTGTCTCTACGATACCAGCTAGTTCTGGCACCGTGGCATCCAGATCATATTGACGCCTCTGCATTGAATAGATTGTTTCGGCCTACTGAGTTGATCTTGGACACCATAAAAGTCCATCTCCAAGACAACAACAAACACCAGAAGATGCATGGAGTCACCAGATGGAGGTGTTCCAGCCAGGAGATCAGATCTGGCTCTCTACACAGGGCCTCACCCTTGCTTCTGTCCTGCTGGAAGCTGGGTATGTGCATTTTGGAGCCACTTAAAGTCCTGGGGAGCATAAACAAGGTAACTTACAGACTACAGCTTCCCGTCAGTTATCAAATCTTGAACTTGCTTCATGTTTCCCTTCTCAGGTGCATGGTAGCTGATCCCCTGGCTGGTTCCAGCGATACTGCTTCTCCACCTCTGGACATCTGGGACCAGCCTGCCAACTCTGCCCATTACCCTGAAGGAATCCCTGTCACGGGGGCCAGCTAAACTACCTGGTGACCTGCTGAATTGAGAGGGTAAATGCAGCAAGAAACAGAGCTGGGTCCCGCTGCACAACATCCTGGATCCTAACCTAGCCGTGACTACCATTAGCGCCATGTACATCAATCCACACCTCACTCTTGGGGTCATACTCCTCGCGGGTGGTGCTCCGCTGTTTTTTTTGGGGGGGGCACAGTTTTTGTGCTATTTTGTCGTATTGCTCCTATTCAATTAAATATTTTACTAATCTTTGCCCCTGCCTCCTGCTTCAATTAAACTTTTATGTACCTTGTCATCGAAATCACTGTCATCAAACTGAGACCGTTGTGAGTGTACTTATAGATTAAAACATATAAACAACAATATGGCCTAGTGCAGTGGTCCTCAAACACTTCCATGGAGGGCCTAGTGTATGCTGGTTTTTGGTCTTTCCCTTCAATTAGAGCATAATTATGACCTAGACTGCCAGGTGAGGGGAGATACTAACCAATAAGTGAGCTACTCCATCAGGCTTGTACAAGGTAAAAGCAAAAACCTGCATACACTAGGCCCTCCATGGAAGGGTTTGAGGACCACTGTCTTATGTGATTGTGTTGGGTGGCCAAACTATTGCATACAACTGTATTTACCTTGTTCTGTCTGATGTGTTGTTTTTTTCCTATTCAGTGACTTTGATCAGGTCATCATTGCAGATGAGAATTGATTCCCAATCTATGTATCTGGATAAACAATGATAACAAAAAATACAAACCAAAGCTAGTCTGCTAGTGTTTCTAATTTCAACATATCAACCATAAACAAAAGTAAGATCCGTTAAAGCCCTCAGCTGTTTCTAAGTGAGCTATACCCATAAGACAGCCAGTGTGCTGTCTTAAGCCAGTGAAAATGTGCTCCAAGGGATAAATTCAGAGCTGTCTGAGTAGCTGTCAGTGTGAAAGAATACCCCGGTCATTACCACCTTCAGATCCAGCTTGCATGCGAACAGCGATGCTCCCCTGGTGAGGCAGAGGTGGATTTTCCCACAGTGAGGAGATCTGTACGATTTTCAGCTGTAAACTTCTACTTCCTTAACATAGTAGCATGACTTCAATATCGGGACTTGCGAACCAAAGGCCCCAGTTTCTTTGACATACATCTTCAATAAATTGTTGAACTTCTGAGTGCTGTGTCCACGCTTTAACTGGACTGTCACTGAGTTGGAAGTGAATGCTCTGTTTTATTTAGGATGACCATATTTCTTTAGGAGGAATACATTTCTTTAAGAGGACTACATTTCTTTAGGAGGAATACATTTCTTTAGGAGGACTACCGTTCTGTAGGAGGACTGCTGTTCAAGTGAGTTTAATGTTTAATTGATACAGCTTGATTAATAGTTAACATAAATAGTTACAAAGTGGTCCTAGATTGTTGTCACACAAAAAAACACATCCATGGCATTTTGGATGACCTGTCTGATACAGTTGTCAGATGTCCTTCGGGGTGTCTAATGAGCACCGGTTACGAGGTGGTTCTGAGAAGTAACTGATAGCTGAAACCCCCATACAATAAGGCAACACGCCTGGGGGTCGATTTCACATTCATGGCAGAACATACTCTAAGCCTATTTTTACTTTCCACAGTCGTCCCTGGACAAGATCCAGATTGGCTAAACTATAATTCAGTGCTAATGCTACCCATCGCTGCTCTTACAAACTGAGGAGACACCTGGACCGTAGCACACCAGGAAAAAAGTTATGGGGTGACCCCAACGGGAACAAGCTATTTAGTTCCCCAAACATCCTAAGACTTTCCCCAAACTGTATTGGCACTATAAATATGGCGCATTACTAAAGCCTCATAGTCCCCCAAAAGATTCTCTCATGCCTGCTGGTTTCCCAGTGTCTCAGGCCATTGTTGTTTTATCAGGCCTGCCCCTTTTTTAGCCACACTCTCCAGATTTTAGTCACACTGGATACCTGATTAGGAGGGCCGACTAGCTCAACTCTTGACCCAATCGAAAGGGGCAATCTCCAAGAGGGCGTTGCGAATGAAAATGATGGAAAGGCAGCATTTCGACATGTCTCAAAAAGTATCCCATGGATTTACGGCTTGGCCCTCTCCTCTATTTTCCTTCTCCCCTGAAGATAAGGGTGTTTTTCTGAAAATCTGCAGGGGGCTGGGGGGTTGTTAAAGGACACACTCAGCTGCTAGATTAACTCATCAACGCCGCATTGCCGGGTGTCAACAGAAATGTTTCACACACAAGGCCGACAAGGAATGAATACCATTTGGAGGTCACAAGTGGCAGCCACACAGTCCTTCAGGCCTTTTACATGCTAGTGTCTGTCTTTCAAGAGCAAGCATGTAACCTATAAACCTTTGAAAGCAAGAGAGCCGTGTTCAATGCTGCTTCCTTTACCATTTGCTTACAGTTACAGTGTTGATATTAGGCTGTGTAGTTATTCGTGTACTATTAGGGATTTAATACTGTTACCAAATCATCCTTCATAGAACTGAAAATGTCAGTCTGTTTAGCAGAGTCTATAGGCAGGTGTCGTGGACAGTGTCGTGGGTAAAGTTACTTTTACGATTACAAGTTTTGGGAAGTTCCTAGTTAAGACAATAGATCAGGTAAATGGAGTTCATATCTTACTGGTGACCATGATTGATATTTTCTTTACTCTTTCTATTTGTTTTATAGGTCACTGTTAAGATATGAACTCCTGAAAAGTTACTGAAAAGTGATCGTAAAGTAACTTTACCCAACACTGGTCGTGGACACAGATTAAGTCTTGGACTAAAGAAATCAAGTTCAAGGGGGATTTATGGTCGTTTGTGTCTGCAAACCTGCCCCCCAAGTTTTTTAGATGTTTAAGTGAACGCAAACAATTTTGCTAAGTAATAAAACAAAATGCCAATCTGCAAATACACAAGGCCACTTGGCAGCAGGGTGTCGAAAATAATGTGAACAAGACAAGAGAAAGATCCACGCACCAGGACGGGGTAATCCAGAAAGTCAAGGGAACATTGACATTTTCTACTGTCTTATTTTTCGCTGTCTGTCTGCATTTTAGTTTTAGGACTGGGCATGCGTCAACTCACTCAGCCCCCTAAGGTACCAGGGATTGTAAGGCCTTTGCACTTGGCTGGCAGTAAAGCTCGGGTAGCTGCCAAACGAAAGACAATGTTTTTCCAATAAAGCTTCATTATTAAGGGTGGCATGGCTTTCATGTTTCCTGTGTTGTCTTTAGATTTGTAAAAGATAAAGCATGCGGCTCGATAAGCTGTGACAGTGAATCCTAAATACATTAGGGAGCCGGTTTATCTACCAGTAGTGCGGTTCCATTGAAATTGCATTTGTCACTCAGATTTCTCCCTTAAGGGCACTATCGTTGTCCTCTCACCACGCTACGGCGCGATGCCAATCAGCGATGCTGCCACGGTTACTTGGCTGACACAGCGGTTCACAGCAATGACCTTTCTCGACCCGAGAGATGAGCCAGTTGAAACGGGTCCCCGGAACACACGGCTGGGCATTTCTACCACTCCCGGCTTGCCGGGGGCGGGGATCGAGCAAGTGTCCTCACAGTGTTCTTAGTGTTAGTTTCCTGGGCCTATTGGTGGTAGGACACGGGGGTTAAGGGAGCGAATGGCAGCACTGGACCTGTCAGCCCCCTAGCTCACAGGGTCCCAGGGGCTGGCGCCAGGCAAGCCCTAAGCAGCCAGCATAAAAATAGAGCGCTGCAGTTGTTGCACCGGGGAGAGTGACAGGAAGAGCATGTCACACTACAGGGGTCCGGTTGCAGCGGCTGTCATCATAGAGTGGCCATTACTTCTGGGTTAATTACCTTAGGCCGCGTGTAAACAACCAACCTGCCAAACTGAGCACCGCATTGTGTTCACAGTCCTGGATGAGTTTTTAACACTCCAGACCACTGTGTTAATTCAGATAACCTTGAGAAATTGTTGGGATTGTCACCTACAGAGTAGTTACTGTAATGGAAATAGAAATACTTTCAGATCTTTTTTAAAATCAAATACCAAAGGAGTCTGAGAAGCCAGTAACACAAAATGTGTACTCTTTAATTAAAATTAGAAGTTTTGCGGTGTTCAGTATACCCCCATGTGATTAATGTAATTGCGCTCTTACACTCAATACGTATTTGATTTTCACCCAATAGAATGCAAACTATGTAATTTAAAATGTTCTCTTTTGACTGAGCTTTCTTCCTGGAGTCTTACTGATTGTTTAAAGGTGTGTTGATCTTACATCGTTAACAACGTGTCCCTTTATATCTGATGAAAACCAAACACTGCATTCCACAGTTTGGACCCAATGTAAAAGGTTAAGCATGAAAATGGTTATGTTGTGAATGCTTTGCTAATACTTACTGCTCTAAGTCAGACGATGAGAGCAGAACCTAAATGTCATAAGAGCAATATCCCAAAAATAAGATAAAAATAAATTAAAATGTCTCTGATGTTACAGAACTTCTGTATAGAGAAGGCAGCAATGTGGCCTAGTGTTTAGGGCTTCTGGCTGGTGTCTGTATCGTATCTCTGACTGCCATGGTAAAACATTTGTCATTCTGTCTGTGAGCAAGACAGTTAACTCTCATTTCTCCTATTTCCCCCCATCACATTCAACCCCAGGTAATTTCTGCAAATAAGAAAAGGTCCTTAGTTAATATATAAATAATGGTAAATTAAAAACTAACATTAAGAAGTAGGCCAAACTTCATCTACAGTAATGTAAGAAGAGATTGTTCATGATTGCAATAACTAAAGGAACCTGTTTCATTGCAAACAGATATTTCATAGTTGTGCACAGACATATTCCATACCATATAAGTTATTTTAAATGGTCAATTGTAGTCGGATCATTTTTTTTTCTAAATAGAGCCAAAGGTTCCATCACAACCAGTTGAATAAGCTTTTATAGACACACATTTCATTAAAGTGACTTTCACAACTTTCAGGGTGATATTGCAAAAATCTGGTTTTAACTGCACTAAAAATTTAGTAAATTGTTTTAGATCAGAGGTAACTGGACAAGAGATGCACATAAGACTAATGACTATGTATTTTCAGACTTTGTTCCACTGCCATGCATCACGATTTAATTTCAGCAAATGCCAAAGGGGTGAGTCCATAAAGAATCTGCCATGCAACGTCTCGCTGAAACCTCAGTCCATCCCTTCAGCCCCTCCTTCACATTCCCTGGCGTTTATGGCACGTTTAGGTCTTCGGCTCCTCTTTCTATCACAGGCTTGCCATACCATACCTGTGTACCACATCCACAGCCACAAACCGCTGCGTGTGACAGTGGTAAAGTTGTCTTCAACTCCTCACAGTTGAATTGTGTCTTACTATGACAGCTGGTTTCCCCGTGTCACTGGCGCGCTGAGGTACAGTAGGTTGTCACTTTGGCACCGGACTTAAAGTGTGATTTAATAAAGACGGCTTAATGGAGATGAAGAACGACAGTAACCCTTGCATTGCTAGCGTCAATTATACCTGTCTGTGGTAGATGGGCTGTCAGTTCAAACTGTTTATTATTAATTGCCTTGTTGCTCAGCTCGCTGTGTTTGTATCTATTTAGAATGACCAGGTATTTCAGTTTAAATATTCATGCATGCATCACAAACCAAATTACATCATCCCCAAGGCGTCGCTAAAGAGCTCATTTGCAAGCCAGGCTTTGTTGCAAGGGCATGAGCCAACGCCAAATTTATCGAAGTACACTAGCTGGTGACTGACATTTCTAATGTCAGTGGAGTACACTACTGAATACAGGATTAGCCATAGCATTAGCCGGGGCACTTTGATGTAGCCAGAAACATGAAAGATAATTATCTTTTCAGACCAATACGCCCAAAACTGACCAAAGCCTTTTTTTTTTATTCGTTTTGCACGATCCCCCATTAGCTAATTCCGTTAACTGTGTTGTGTTTGTTTACTACTTGAGAAGTGCTGAAGAACAGAGTCTGGTTCTCTGGTGTTAGTGGGATTCAGAGGCTTGGTCTGCGATATAACTAGACCTCACAAGGCAGTGAGCATTGTGAACCTGGATTTGTAATGCAAAGCGGTCTGGCAAGGGAACTTGCACCCACAAAATTATGATTTCATCCATATTTTTTGTTATTATGTCCTTACTGGCCTGTCCCACATTATTTGAATTTGTAAAATGTAAAATTGTTCAAAAAATGTATATATTGTTTTTCCTTAGTGCAGAGGGATGTCAAACTGCCAGGAATTGACCAGATGTCACTGGCAATGGGAGGACCTGAATATCGACACTTGTCTTTTGGTTGATTTTAATCGCACATTTAGACCATGCATGGTCAAATGAGACTTCTTTTATCAGAAATGTCATTGTGATGGATGAAATGTTGACATAATATACATAAATACTGTATGTGAAAAGAATTAGTTTTAGTAGTTATGAATATTTGTTATTAAAAAACACAACCCAAAATGAATTATAAAAAGACACTACCTAAAATAAATTCAACTGAAATAAGCAAACAAAGTGCAAATGTTTTTATGAAGCATCTGGCTTTCTTGCTGAAAACTGAAAAGTCTGTTTAAAGGCCCAGCATTTTTCCTGAGTATGAACAGCAATTTGATAGACACCATCCACTTTCCCATAAGAAACCCTCTGGGCACACTGAAGACATTTGTGACTTGTGTCAAGGGCCAATAAATCATTGGCTATCAAAGGGGCCATGTAACGGTTTTTACATTTCAACATATGTGGAATCAGAACGTGTCTGTCATCATTGTGCGCCACTCTCAAGGATTCCATTTTTTCAGATCCCTTTCCCAATGTAATGTGGAACATATGTGCCATTGATTTGGGAGGCTTCACCTGACGCCCCAGGATACTCACAAACGAGGTGAGGCAGACGTTGTCATACGCCTTAATAGTGAAGGATTATCCCTGTAAACTAAAGTCAACAACGTAGCTAACAATCACATACTACATACACAAGCGATAGACCTATCAACCATGAGTAAGAAGAGTTAAAGGGTATATTAGTTGGCTTACAGTATTATTCAACTGTATTTTTCAATTGACTTTTGTACATACAGGCATATGTGTAAATATACAAAATACAATTTGAACAGTTCAAATACAATTGAACAATGTGTACCACGTTTGTATTATCTGCTGAGACACTATGTTTACCTGCTACTAAGGACTGTACAGTAAAGGCGTAAAAAATACTCGCCGTAAAAGTGACTCATGACTTATGGCTCAGTTGTCCCTATTATCATACTCAAATACACTGTCTACTTTGTAAGAACTTGCCTTTTTAACAACACTTCCCCTTTTACACTATTTTGGACTGAAAACCCCTCGAGATGTGGATCATTTGTATCAAATGAGACAATCTTTGAACCATGTTCACCAGGGCCAGGACTGACCTATCCATCTTGGTGTTTAAAGCAGCCGCCACTGTCATCTGCGGTTTTAAGTTCCCAAAGCAACTGATGCGGGTTCTGTCTTGCTAATATATCTCTTTTTGAAAGCAGAACATTTTGAGCCCCTGCTGCTTTGTGTTTAAGGCTGGCTCTACATCTAGGATTAAACGGGCTCATTAAATGACCACCGTAACTTTCTAAATCAGTTGTGTCCGTCTACTGTTCAAGCTAGAATCTAAAGCATCTTCATTTGTTCGGCCCAAGATCTCAAGCCTTTCAGTTTTGAATCAACTGATAAATAGGATCGATGTATTTGTTCCTTGTTATTGCCCTATTTATGTTTCTATATTCAGAATGGTTTCCATGCACTTCAAAGCACAATCCTGGGTGGATCTAAGTATAATCTATGGAGGACCAACGGTGCAGTGATCCTATTATATTTCATGGTCAAAGTCCCTGACATAAAACAGTGCTTTCTATGAAGCGATCCCATGTAGTCTGTAAGAATTCTAACAATGAGTATTGCATTCATATGGCTGATGTCCATTTGATACTGCTCATAACTAAGCAGTTTCTGAGGAAGAAATGTCAACATTGACCAATTCAGGAAAATAAATAGATTTTATTTTTCAAGTTGGTGCTCTACTAGATATGCACTAGTTTAAATTATTGTCATGTATTCTTGCTTGCAGCTATTTGAGATACAGTGCTGGTGTATTAATGCATTTCTGGCATGTTTTGTTTTAGAGAAGATAAATTAGACTTTTAAGAGAGGGCCAAGTGGCTACTAACTAAATGACTCTGCCATGTCGGCCTTGCAGTGATCTGATGGCAGCCAATAACCGCTAGGTCAGAGAAATCATGCCAGCCATTAGCGAATACACACCACATTTTCCACCCACACTGGCCAGTTGCAAAGCTCAGCTATACTGGGCAACATACTGTACCACTTCATGTGATAGCTGTCAGCATTCCTTGGTTTATCTGTGTTCCAGATAGGAATGTATTGTCAGGTAATAAAATAGTGTCTTATTGGCTGATGACGTCTATGACTCAATTGCACATATTTTTTTAGTCACACACTGCTAATCATGTTCTCTGTTAACATATTTTTGTCACATGGCAGAAGGTCTTATCCAAAGCAAATTAGTGGTGGAATTAGGATTGCTGTCCTGGGCTCAAGGTCACAGCATATGTGCAGGTTTACCTTATCAAATCAGAGTTTTAAAGATATTAAATTCTCCTATATATCAAAACAAAATAATGTAAGGTGTCCATTTTAGATTGCATTTTCTTCCTGTAAGTCAGTCTAACAGTCCATAATTGCGTGGAATATAAATGTTATTACAATAGGTTATGTACCATAGAACAATTTTTTTATATTGCTTAAATATTTTGAACATTGTATAAGCTCAGGGAAACTGTAACCCATAAATAACCAATAAAACAGCTTTAAGATTTAACAAAAATCTTAATGTTATACCAATAAATATTTTGTGAAGCACTAGGACAGTATGAAATTAACTTTCTGATTTCTGCAAGTGGAAAAAACGTTCAAAATGATCTGTTATCCTACAGCTGCCCTATTGGATACAGTTACCTTGTTAAAGCAATTCCAAAGACCAGGTTGGATTTCGTCTCAGTGTAATTTTAATATGTGCAAAAGGATATTCAAAATGTATTTCCCCCATTTTTGTAGTAATTATCATATTGTGAGAAGCTTGCTTCACAAGTTGGAAGCAAGCTGTTAGCAAGCTTAATATTATCTGTAGTTCATCTTGACTTCCAACACTATCAGATTCCCTCATGGACATATTTCAAGTTAGACGGATTTTGGTTTAATGCCAATATTGCTATTTTAATGTAATTTCTCACTACATACAAACAATTACGTAAGAGAGGGGAGTGTGACCTCTGTTTTAAAGGTCACAGCTACATGTCTTTATTCTTAATGAATAAAAACTTCACATTGAACACGATAACCAGAGATCCTTGATTTCCAGGAACGGTTCCCAGCCAAAGTTATCCCCAGACATGTTCTTATTAATTTTCAGAAAGACAAAACTTTGTAACGAAATTGAGTCTGATATTTCAAATAGGGAGCGTGGGGTGATTTGTGCCAGGGGGGAAGTAG
The DNA here is from genome assembly GCA_016801145.1 of Umbra pygmaea. Classification (NCBI taxonomy): domain Eukaryota; kingdom Metazoa; phylum Chordata; class Actinopteri; order Esociformes; family Umbridae; genus Umbra; species Umbra pygmaea. The sequence continues at coordinate 1,022 of JACXGM010015290.1, read as the reverse complement.
ATCCACCCCTTGTTTCTGGAAAACCATAGAAGAAATTGGTCATGTGACCACATCATTTTGAAAAGCCATCTTTTTTATTCATCCTCCAAAGAAGAGAGACACATGGCATAAGAGGTAAGCACATTTTAGCTCCAAAAACATTTTATTTCATATCAAAGTAAAATGTCTATGATTGAGGTTTTTTGATTGAAGTGTCTGAACAATTATAGACACGTTTAAAAACATTTTAGTGCTTAAGCAGGCTACACAATGAGTCTATAGAGTTAACATGATGTTAGCTCTTAACTGCTGGATCATGCTAGTTTTTCAAACTTGTGGGTCTGTGGTGATTTGTGCCAAAGGGCTTGGGTTAAGTTGAGCCAAAGAGCCTGAGTTAACTTGAGCCAAAGAGCCTGGTTTAAGTTGTGCCAAAGGGCCTGGGTTAAGTTGAGCCAAAGAGCCTGGGTTAAGTTGTGCCAAAGGGCCTATGTTAAGTTGCGCAAAAGAGTCTTGTTTAAGTTGTGCCTCAGGGCCTGGGTTAAGTTGTGCCAAATGTTCTGGGTTAAGTTGTGCCAAAAGGCCTAGGTTAAGTTGTGCCAAAGGGCCTGGGTTAAGTAGTGCTAAAGGGCCTGGGTTAAGTTGGGCTCAAGGGCATGGGTTAAGTTGTGCCAAAGGGACCGGGTTAAGTTGTGCTAAAGGGCATGGGTTAAGTTGTGCTAAAGGGCATGGGTTAAGTTGTGCCAGTGCCAAATGATGAAAGAGCCATCCCTATGTTGTGATGTACTCAAGAAACTACCCACACCCCGAAAACTTGGTGACATGGCCAAAAGGGAGCAGAAGTTTATATTCCCCTGCAGCATTGACAAGTGATGTGTTAAGTAGTAGGCCAGATCCAGACCACCTCGACCTACATACTCACAGTTAAGTAGTAGGCCAGATCCAGACCACCCAGACCTACATACTCACAGTTAAGTAGTAGGCCAGATCCAGACCACCTAGACCTACATACTCACAGTTAAGTAGTAGGCCAGATCCAGACCACC
>JACXGM010015289.1:0-21417 GCA_016801145.1 Umbra pygmaea | reverse complement strand
GTGTGTGTGTGTGTGTGTGTGTGTGTGTGTGTGTGTGTGTGTGTGTGTGTGTGTGTGTGTGTGTGTGTGTGTGTGTGTGTGTGTGTGTGTGTGTGTGTGTGTGTGTGTGTGTGTGTGTGTGTGTGTGTGTGTGTGTGTGTGTGTGTGTGTTTGTACAGTGTTTAATATAACTTCACAGAGCAGGAAATGTGTGAGTCATGAAATTTGCCCTGGTTATCTGCTTTCACACGGTCTGGCTGGCCAGCGGCCCTCAGAAAGGGACTCCTGAGGCTATAAGAGCTGGAGCTCTCTCAGCCTCACACCCTCATAGCACGCTCCTAGACTTCATAGCACGCTCCCAGTTTTCATAGCACGCTCCCAGACTTCATAGCACGCTCCCAGACTTCATAGCATGCTCCCAGTCTTCATAGCACACTCCCAATCTTCATAGCACACTCGCAGTCTTCATAGCATGCTCCCAGTCTTCATAGCACGCTCCCAATCTTCATAGAACGCTCCCAGCCATAATAGCACACTCCCAGTCTTCGTAGCATGCTCCCAGACTTCAAAGCACGCTCCCAGACTTCATAGCACGCTCCCAGACTTCATGCACAAACCAGTTTCATACTCTGATTCATCTTATTCCCAGGTTATCCTGTGAGGGGGAAAACCCTGTTAGTGGTTGTCATTATTTTACCCTTGACTTTACTTCACCATTTTAAATTCACATTTTACTTTAATATTGCAATAAGGCTTTGATTGACGTAGACTCTATAAGTATTTTATGGTAATAAGACTCTTGTTTTCTCTTCACCAAGGTGACTGTATTGCATGTACTGTTAACAGTATAATTTTTACTGACTATGGAATTGTGTAGTGCAAAAATAGGTATGCGGGATGTTTAATGTAAAACTAGTATAGATAATAGGTAAAAATGTTGATATGGAAGACCTCGGTGTCTGACAATAACACTGCATGCTATCATAGTGAAAAGTGTGAGGTCAGGTCATGTGACCTTCAGCTGGGGCCTTCAAGGTGTATGAGACATCTGCAGTGTAACACTAATATCATTACCATAACTCCAACTTGCCTTGTATAAAGACAAACAAATAATGAAAAGGAACATGTGCACTTTTCCATTGCTTTTCACTCAAAAGAATGTGATTATCAAAGCATGTTGTATTTAATGTTGACAATTCTTCTAAATGAAACGACTATATAGTAGGCCTAGCTAAAGGTAACAGATTTATAAATTGGTAGAGTGAAATACTAGAGATTCATTTGAAACATTGGTTAAACCAATGCATATATAGACTATTATATTTTGTCTGTGTAATTTAAGCCTACGCCTAATTCAACACATTTCTCTGCTCAAAACGGAAGAACTATAATTATTATTATTATTGAATATTCACTCAGGCATCCCATTGGCATCAATTTCAGAACATAGTCCTATGTATATACCCTATTGTATATACCCTAAAATGCATCCTTATATTTACAAAACAGATTATTTAGTAGAACTCCACCACCCCTTGTTAGGAAACAACAAAGCACATTTATTTCAACTTTAAAACTATGCAGGCTTATATAAAATAAAACGTTCCACGAGTTTAGCATTATATACACAAAACACAAAGTCCTGAACTAGTTGACATTCAATACAAAGTCGCTGGAAATAACTTTCAGAGGATCAGTTTAATTTAATTGGTGTGTGTAATTGGACAACATGCAGCATATTGGCAAAATGGCTCGTGTTTGCCACACCATTACATTAATATTGATAACTTGTTAAATACTTAGATTAAAAGTAATCAAGCCCTAATCAGACATGCAAGCGGTTTTGTGCTCAGTGTTTTAAAGTTTAATTCCCAGGGGTGTTGTAGAGCGGATCTGAGTCTCTGCCCAAGCCAAAAGAAGAGGTAGAATAAGGTAGAAGTCAAACATCACACACAACAAAAATCACAGCTGACTTCACTAATAAAACCCTAACTATTTTTACTGCATAACGGACAAATTTGCTTTAAGTGTTTATTATCAAAAATAAATAAAGTATGCTTCTATTGTAATTAACACAAATTGTCTATTTTAGACAACGAACTGAACGAACTAATCATTGCATTGTTTCGGTAGGGTAACACGCGTCTGCTGGAACTAAATAGGAATTATTCTGTATAGGCTTTTCACGTGGAAGCTGTCTGAAGCCTAAACTATGAAAGTTGTGGTGTTATTAAAACCCAACGTGGCCTGGATTTAGGAGGATCTCTTATGACGATTAATGACTTCGTGAATCAAGGACTTGAGTTTACTTTATTGTCTGTATCGCTTTAAAATTATTCTCAATCAAGACCGATATAATAATTTATGACGTTAGTTCTGCAGAATATGGGCTAAAAGTGATCTTCATAAAAAATATAGTTACATACATCCACATGTGTTTTCTAAAAGAAAGCAAAAAGCATATTTATCATCTAAATATGTTAAACCATATTGGTGGCAAAATAAAATTATGAGCTAAACTGAAATAGGCCTACGTCAACCATATGTTCAATTTCAGTTGATTGAAAACATTACAATATCTTTCTTACCGGGTTTACCGGAGAGGTCTGATGTCTTGGGCAGTTTCTTGGCTAGTGAGATGTATCTTCTTGAAGACTTGTCTCTTCAGGCCCTCAACGCCCAAATGTTGATTGGGTTGTGTATTGAGACGCAGACAGCGTACTCGCCAGGCTGCCAAGATTTATCTTTGCCAGACTATTGCTTCACCTTACCGGCTTAAACTCGAGCTAATCTGAAATTGAAAATGTACTGCTTTTTATAGGAGTTTCTTGTTTGGTGTAGCCTTTGGAGAGCTTCTGCTTGTTGATGCTGCTATAAGGACTATAGGCTACTTTAGGCAAGAAAACAAGAAAATACCTTTAGATTATTTACTTTTTCTTTATTTTATCTATCCAGTATCCAGACATGTTTCATTTTATGTGACTTCGATGTGCTGTTTCACGCGCATACATTATACAAAATGGTTTGATTTTATTACTTTTCATTTTGATTCTTGAAAAAGAGATGGTGCATCTCAAAATTGGGGCAATTTTAATTAGGATTCCACATATAAAAAAGGGTTTCATGTTAAAATTAATAACTATTCTGTTAAAATTAGGTCAAGAATATGCTCGAGCGTAATAAATGACACATCAAATGAACAAGCTCACCTGAATATGAACTAACACTCCAAAAAATGTCCACCCAGTCAATTTGATGTCGGCCAGAAAGCTATTTTCTAAGACATCTGCTGAAAGTTTGAAAGTGATTTTTTTTCTGTTTGCCAATGTGGCCAACATTGGTAACTCTTCCATTGTTCATTTGCGCCCTATGAGCACAAGTTCTACCCTGAAGTCACGAGATCACACGTACCCGCCTCCTCCGTCGCGGAGCTACATACCTCTCTTTGTTTGTTGACGTGAATTATATTTTTTCGCAGTGCCGTGGAGTTGTTTTGATTTTCTATAAACGCACGGTTGAATTTGATGACTGACCTCAGCACACCACAAACAAGACTGTCTAGACAACTTCAATGGAGAATCTACGATGTCAACACAATGTGAAGCTGCACGAGCTGGTGAAAAATAGTTAGTAGGCTATTGGCCAAATATACTTTTTTGGATACACTTTTGAGGCAAATAACATTGATTTAATGTGGATAACACTTAACCAATTGTTATTAATGTTATGCTGAAAACATTTATCTATTTTCTATTAACCTATATTAGCTACCTCCTTATATCAGTTGGCTAAACATGCATATGTAGCTACCTAAAGCTATTTTTAATTACAAGTAGCCTACTGTACAATGAAATGCAATTGCTGTAACCTCTGGAAAAAAGATAAATAACTACAATGTTACTGTATATACTTATTGGAATTACTGCTAAACTGCAAACATTTACCATTTGAGCAACCCTAAAGTATTTCTAACAATAGGATAGCTTTGTTTATCTGCGTGTTTATAATTGATTCGTAAAACATTGCACCGATTCAAAAGAAGAAAAACAATAGCATTAAACTGTATGCATATACTGGTATAATTGAATCTTTTTAGAATGTTGCATAAACAGTTATTGATGAATACTAATATTTTGTACATTTCTGATCTTTTTTACTGGTCCAAGAGAACCATTTTTTCTCTGTGAATTGTTTGTCTAGGTCTAGGCTATATTTAGCATCTCTCCCCAAGAATTGCTCATGGTTATTATGCGTTGGAAGTTAATGAGCTCGTGCCTTTGTTGTGTGGTCTAATTCCTGTTTGTTGATTCCAGTGTTATTTCAAGCACCAGGCAGTGATCACTCGAATACCCGTTGATAAAGAGTCAGACATGTATTCAGCAGTTAATCTGACGGGGCATGTCGCCCTCTCTTCTGCCGGCTCTTCTCTGTGTCTCGACTCCTATGTGTATTGGAGTGGGTCATTGTTTTCGCTATAGATTAGCAGTCTTAGTAGCCCGCATAATCGAACCCCGACAGACTCAATGTTATTCCCTGCACATATTCAAGACACTATCACTCAAATAGGAACAATAATTCTCAGCAAAACGTTTTGAACAATATATTTACTTCCATTAAATAAAACACAATAGTTTATTTTTTATGTTGAAAAAAAAACAAAAACAAAAAACCGAAACAAAATTCCGTACCAAATAGTAGGCCTATACACAAGCAAAACCAATTTAATTTTTCAGGAACATTTGATGCGTCTTTTTATACCCAGGATTGCTATTCTAAATCGATATTCACACAGACATTTAATAATAAATTTATAATATGTTAGAAACACACAGCTGGTGCGTTTATTATGTACATTCCTTTGTTTGCAAGCAAAACATTATTCCTTTAGGGTTTTCCACATGCTTTGTTAAACTGAACCTTGAGAAGAGCCAATAGCAGTTGCCTTAATAAACTGGAGATGATATTTAGATATGTATATATACAACCTTTCAGCCAATTAACATCCAAAATTCGAAAATAAAGTATCCTACATTCTGTACCCTCCATTGAAAAACGAAATAGGCCACTAATTAGGAAAAATGCCTAATTACTTCCATTTAAGTGTGAAACTCCATAGCAGTGTTGCTCCATTCAGTGGTTTTGTCTTCTAGTGCCCTTTTGAAAAAGAAAAAAAATATAGTCTCTTGTTCCTGTTACTTGGGTGACGTATTTTCTTCTACTAGACTGGTCTATCCACGGCGTACTGGCACGCGCTCAGATTTGAGGCCGGATTCTGGACACTGCTGTATCCAAAACTCGAGTGCTGCTTAGCTTTCAGTCTCAGGCTGGCCAGACTGGAGTTGCAAGTGTCCCGGTACACATAAGGAGGGGTCGGTGGCGCGTACGGGCACGTTGGCGTGGGAACTCCCGAATTCAGAGAGGGGTTACTGAGGTTGTTCAAGTTATTGAGGCTATTCAGGCTTGAACCGGGCACGCCAGTGACGGCGGACGGCACCATACTTGAAGTCATGGTCATCGAAGAAATGGAGTTCGGAGGAGAGAACATCGTCTGTGATGACAAAGGGTTGACGTTCATTGAATTGAAAAAAGGGAAGCTTTTAGTAGATAAGGAGGCCGACGTTAGCCCTTTGGCAGCCCAGTTGTTGTATGTGTAGCTGGGATACATGTCGTCATAGGGCTGCATAAGTCCATTAAACTGAGGACCAAAGCCGTTCTTGCAAAGCTCGGCTTGTTGATTCCTTTCCCTCTTTCTCCATTTGGCTCGCCGGTTCTTGAACCATACCTAAAACAAATGAAACACATATAATTATGTGATTAGAATATAACAACCCACGTGCTTTATAGCTAACTGGCCGAGATACTGAACATTATTTTAAGACATTAATATTATTTTAATGTAATTGCAACTAATCTAATTGATGTTTAGCCTGAATTGGACTATAATAAACCAGATGTAGTCTACACGTTTAGTCTCCAGATGTGTCTTGAATCAAAATTAGACATAACACTGTTAGCCTAACGTATATTTACATTTAAAATACAAGTATACCTTCCCGTTTATAAAAAATAAATTGTTAACCTGGGCTATGCTTAAAACTTCTAACAATTAATTCTATATTAATTACCTTAAAAAATAATGTGTGGTAAAAAGTCACACCAATCCGTGTCTACAATGCCTAACTGACTCACTACAGAGCAATCTCTGTTGATTTCAATAGAATCCCAATACACATGCAGCTCCTATCAGCCGTTAATGTAGTGTCTGAAGATGTGTATTCCACCATAGGCGACGACAAACCCATTAATGACCTTATAGTATAGGCCAATAAAGTGACCAAGCCAAAATACAAGCTCTGCACAAATTTAATCTAATGAACAGAGTTGGGTTATAAATCAACAATCCTTAATGCTAATAGCGTAATTATTATTTAACTATGCCTTCTTTTCCAAAACGACTAATAGCAATTTCATTATGGTCTTCAAAATCCAACATCTGTTTATGTATGTATGGGCTAGGCGTAAATTGTTAAAAAAGCACTGTTTACACTGAAAAATGTAATGCGTAAACGTTAGTGGAGAGAATATCTTTGTCGATTTTTATAAGTAGAAATATGTGATATATATATAAAGTTTTTATGAGTTGTTAAATTAGTGATATATAAAAGTACAAATTAATCAGTAAGTTTACTTTTAGGCAGCATAATATTTCGTTTAGGTGGAATAACGCTTTTTTTAAAGAACAATTGATGGCGCATCAGGCGTAATTTCTGTGCGTAGTAATCAATGTTATGTAAAATGGATGGTGTTTGTTTATTCCCAACACCCTTACCCTGACACGGGCCTCTGTGAGGTTTGTCCATACTGCTATCTCCTCTCTGGTGGACATGTCCGGATAGCGATTCCGCTGGAACGTGGCCTCCAGTTCCTGTAGCTGCTGGCTCGTGAAGTGAGTTCTCTGACGCCTCTGCCTCTTCTTCTTTGAGGGGTCATCCGAAGAGTCGTCATTTTTGCTCTGGCCCTTTGAGTCTTTCTCTGCGGAGAGAGAACACTTGTTTCAATCATTGTGGTCGACGAAGTCACAGGGGTAAGGAATATTCGAATATATTGTTAATGTGTAAATTCAACCTAATGTAAATTATTTGGATTACACGTTACTGAAATGGTAAAACTATAATAATACACAGCTCCTTACTTTTATATATTCGATGTTATTCCCAAAGCAATGTTAATGTTTTGTCTTATTTTCCCATTGTACAAAATGTAATACTGTCCAAATTAACGTTTAAAAACTTTGTTTTGTAATTTTTCAAATGAAGTACCTAAATATTAAAATATGTCAATAGGTTATTAAAAGTCTGAAACTTTACAAATGTATAATTATATACATGAAATATGGTGAGAACTATTAGACACGGGTAAGAGAGTAACGAGATCTTCCAGTTTCTTTACACTTGTGCACTTATAAACACAAACCAACTTCGTGAGCTTTCAGAATATCTTCACAGTCAATCAGAAACGGATCCTATGTCTGCCTACTATTTTAAATGAGGAGGCTATTTGCATACATCAAATCACAACTTCCTCGGATTCAAACTGCTTATTTGAAAGAGATTGAAGGGAGCCATCTTTTGTTTCATAAAAACGTCCATCCTCATCTCTCAAAACCATGTACTGACAGTAGACTGACAACGGTATGATTCTTACCTACGGACTCGGGACTGGATGTGTCCGATACTGTGTGAACCTCTAACCGGTGTTTGGAGTCCACAGACCGCTGTAAAGGCTGCAGACTCGAGGCCATTGCCAGTGTGTTGTGGTGTGTGGAGGAAAGTTTAGTCCCGCTTTGGTGGTGGTGGTGGTGAAGGTGGTCTAAATTCAAAGGATCCTTCATAGAGTTCATATGGCTAGGAAAGCGCAGGACTCTGTCAGTGGAGGATTAAGTTCCCTCAATGCAAGCAAAAAAGAGAGACGATGTGGGAAAGGGTGAATCAATGCTGTCGAGCTTTACAGCAAGGCGTCTCCTTTCACAAATAATAGTAAAAAATACAACTTTTGTTTAAACGGCTTAAAATGTCCTTAAAAGAAACACAGCATAATTTGCGTCGGATGGAAAAAACAATAGCGCTTTGTTTGAAGCCGAGACAGATGTATTGGTAGCGGCGCGGAGTAGCAGAGTGACAAGGACAGGTAGGTGATATTAGATCCAGAGCCATACACACACTACGCGGCTTTCTCTTCATTTCAGCTGTTCGCTGTGCCCTGGCTGTCCCACTGTGCCTCTCCTACGCATTTGACGTCATCGTGAGCCCTCCCATTTTCTGACAGGCCATCAAATGTAAAAATGAAGGTTTTCCCAGCCAACCAACGCAGGAGGAAAAAGAGATGTCCGCCAATGTGTTAATGCGGGGTTCAGTGCTTATTTTCCTTCCAAGTAATAGCGTGTAAAGAGAGACGGGGCGCGCGATAATGTGTACCCACGACTCACATAATCGGTTCGCGAACCCCGACTATAATAACCAGCCTTGTCTATTAGTAATTCGTTATAAAACACCAATATTTACAACAGACTCACTAATGTTGTTTTCGTTATATATAATCACTGGCATTTTAAAGGTGTTTTAAATTAGATATAAATAAAAAAGAGCAATATTATCTAAAACCGAAATCAATCTAACAGGTGCTCATCCAGCATGTATCTGGTCCAAACCTACGAGTCATTTTGTTTTGTTTGTTTATCTTAGCTTATTCCCATTGAAGAAACGAGGCCCCTGATCCGCTGACCTTATAATCTTTCATTTCTGAGCAAAGTAGTTCTGCAAGGCACATTTGACAGAAATAAGGTTGCCATTTGTAAATTGTTGCATATTTCGAGCATATCAGATTAATGACGACTCTCCAAATCAACCATATCTGAAGTCAAAAGACTCAATTTTGTGACACCTTTATCTTAATTTGTAAAAAAAATAACAATAATAACAAACAAATCAAGAATCAGGTTCATAATTTACCATTGAATTCTGTCTTTTTAAAATGGGCGTTTTATCTCGGTGCTTAGCAGGGCGTTCAGAACTCTCAATGGTTCTCAGGAAGTCGAGTTGTAGTGGGTTTTAATCTGCTAAATCTCTCATTTGACTAAGAATTTAGAATAAGGACATTTATTGACTTCGAGCTGATTTTCCATTGAATTTGCTAATTCCCTCAAGATAATGCGACGTAAAATAAACATACACCCAGTATCCTAACTGGCCGGGCATGGGGTGCCGTTTATTGGAGTTTCAATTCACGGCGTTAATTGGAAGTATAGATATACATATGCCAAAGACGCTCCTGATAAGACTGTTAAATTACTTACATGATAATGTAAAATATGGCCGTTTGGGGGGTTGACACTAGTTGAGATTTCACCATCATACTTCCCAATCAGTATTAGATTTGAAGCATGATACACGTGATAGCCTATGTAAATGCTTGACAAAGCGCTTTTAACTATACGTTATTGAGCTAATTGGAAAGGTTCTTGATATACACCTCATTTGCAGTCAGGTGGGAAAGTCTCCGATCGACCATGAAGGGAACAGAGGCGCTGTCAAAAACTACTGGAATGGCTTTTCCTCCTCAGATAGTTATAAAATAACCTCACGCGGGGTGTTTAGCCACCTGACCACACGGGACACATGTAGCGGGCCGACAATATGGGTAATTACCGAGGGAGTAGGCCGATGTATCCTGCATTTCTCTAGTTAAGTCAGGATTCGATTGCGCCTCTTTTAGGCATATCTGATGTTTTATAACCACTCTCACGATTCTAACTGGGTCTATCGTAAATTATTTTGGGGACATGCAATTTGTTTACTGTGTTTTGATCTACACGTGATAGTCCCATTTTAGTTGAATATGACATGGTGGCCTTTATTAAGCAATCATCTGCATACTTCATGTAACTGAATATTCTGTGCGAACAAAACAGCGGGTGAAATCTTACAAAATACAGTAAATGAATTATAGAAGCCTATTAGTAGAAAAAAACATTGTAGATAACCGTCCAGGTGCAAGACCGCTTCATGTTTATTGCTATCTTTAAAAGAAATATGAAACTCGCAGTGGATTATCAGTTTCCTCTTTATTATTACCTTCAGAATGCTTTATCTCTCTTTAGCGGATTACGGTGCACGATACACCATATAGGGGCCATTAATTAGCAATTCAGTCAATATTTTAGGGAGACAACGGGGCTTTTTACATAGGATTAAGAGGACATCAGACTCCGCCATTAGTGTATTCCTCCTCACGAATAAGCTTTCATTATACTTTTTGTTTTCCCTTGAGTAAATCTAACAAGACCCGCATATATTACGCCTGGTGTAAAACAGTTGAAAGGGTCGCCAGCAATAATCAGGTCATTGATGTCTCTTACCTTCGGTCTCTACATTTGCACGGACTGTTTGGTCGTCATTGCATTGCCTTATATAATTATATATCTATTTACCTTATTATTATTAATCGATAAGTGAGCACGCCGTCCTTGCTCAATTTGCTGCTTTGGGGCAAAGTAGCTGCACGGATTGATGCGTGATTTGTCACTTGATTGGATGTAATGGCAGTAATGAAAATCACATTACCTGAATTAAGAGCTGCCAAACTCGTAATTCGTTTAGCACTTCAACAAGGTTCGTTTTGTGCTATCCCCAGAATAAACAAAGAATAAATTCAAAATTCATAAGGAGGCCTATTGATCATGTCTTTGAATTAACGGTTTTTGTTGATGTGAACATTCAGTTGTTGCGTTAAAATCCTTCATCATACTTTGGCATAACTAATATAGGCCATCATTGGGTGCAAGATGTAATAAGGCTTTGAAATCCACATCCATGTGCGTTATCAATCCCATTAAGTGTACATGGAAGTCCCGGTAAAGTAAATAAATAGGCCAAGGGCCGGCTAGAGTAGGCTGCTTGATACGTCAAATGGAGAGGATGATATGACAACGAAGTAGTCCATAGTTGCGCGTGCCATTTGTAACCCCTGGCAGCTTAACAACAGCTTGGTGTATAAAGAATTGACGCTTAGGCCTTCATCTGTACTCCCTTTTCTTTGGCGATGTACTGCAAATTCAGAGTTAACCACCAGGTGCCGCTCGAAGACAATTTTTCAATGAAAATTAACTCGCCTGACACCTATAAGTAAATCAGCTCTGTTGATTATTCTAGGAACTACTGGGCATGCATATGTGTCAAAAAGTGAAATATTAACAAAGAGAACGTGTCTTATTTCTTGTTATGCAACTGATTTCAAACGTAACCGTATTCTGTCATGGTTTGAAAATAATTTTCCTTTTAAAGTGTGGTGGTGCGTCAATAGTTACTCACCTATTTGTGCACAAGTTGACGCAAGCTTGCGGCAATGGGAATCCATTACTGTTATTAGGGGAACAGCCTCTGGAAAAAAAAGAGATTTACTATGAGGATGTCCTAATTTATATAGCCCAATAGATTGTTGATCTATTCGTTATCAAAATGCACATTATTTCCTTACTTGTCCTTAAATGTCCCACTGCTATTCTAAAGTTTGTTGCATTTGCTGACAGAGAAAAGCAGTATACAGCGGTTCACACGGGGCCGTGTGGCGAGGTTGCTGTTTGTGCCAGGCGGCATGCCGCTGTTTGGGGCCTGGAAGTTGAGTGATTCAGCAGTAAAATCGCGGGATTAGTGTCTGATTGAGTTGTCTGTCTATGGCATATTACAAAATTCATTAACGCAGCTCTATTCTAACTCGATATGAAGTAACACAGATGGGATTTTATTAGTCCAGGATTCCAAATGTTTGCTTATGATAATTTAAAAACGGGAAATTTGCATGCAATCACGCTGTTAACCGTTTCCCCTGTTAATTATCTTTCTCTCTGGAAGAGCCCTCACTGCATGGAATTGCAACCCGCGTTACATGCAGTATATCTAGCATACATTGGTGGTTTTATTCAAAAGGCCCGGGAAATTACGGTTTAGGTTTGACCACGGCGTGTAGGCTTACCTTGTTAACCCCGTTTGAATAGGCTACATCAGGTTCTCCTGCATTTTCAAGCAAACGAGAGGTTATCAAACCAGCGGCTGTAATTAACTTTATTTTAATACATCTTGATTTCTCACTTGCCTGCCCCGTTACAATGGTTTTTAAAATTGCTTTGATAAAAACTTTGAAGAATTGAAATATTGATAATTAATACATCTAATAAATGACATATTGACATTTGGAATTTCCTGTTTAATTATTGCCTGAATAATATTGCATGGACCTAAATAAATAATGAATAAATAATAAAACACATCAATAGGCTAATCTTATGGGCTCTTGTTTACAAAAGCATTACTTCAATTGATTATATTAATTTGACTTCCAAATAAATTATAGCTAATATAATAAATACATAAGCATAATGTGTGCCTGATTGTAAAACGTAATATTCAACGAGTTCCAGTTTGTGTTATCTGCACTGCGAGAGAACTCAAGCATGACAAATAATATTGGAAATGACTATGTAAATATTTCATTATCACAAATACTAGGCCTACCACAAATACCATAGAACCATGCAGCGTCAATTACCACAATATGCTGATTAAAAAACGACCAAAAATAATAATAATATTAATAACTATAATTAGAAAAAAATTATAATGTAATCAATTTTAATGTTCGACTTGGTAACATTACATTTTTTTCATAAACTAAACGCAAATAATTACATTGTGTCCATATTCATCATTACCTTAATGTGAGTGGATATTATTAGTATTTATCTATATAATTATCAATATGTTTAATACTCATTTTGAGGGTTTTACTGTAATAGATGTGGTAATATAGATATTCAATATTTCTTTCAATCTGTTGATTGTCCAATTTAAGACTTTTAATTCAATATGTGCAATAAAAACGCAATATGTCAAATGAGTCCAGTAGACCACAAGCAATTGTAACATTATAGCGAGCGACAACCTAAGATAGTTAACCATGTTCAAAACTTGGAAGGAACAATGACGGCTTATTTAGCCTATTTCTTTAGGTTGCACCATTCACTTCAACACCGTGAATTCAACACTATGAATAGTCAGTCCAACCAGTCTTGCATATGTCTCAACATTAATTAGCGCGAGACCGTGGAAGTACAATCCATTCCATTTTCCATCCAGTGCTAACGATACATCATTATCATTCGACGAACTTGTACGGTGAAACCTACCCCGAAGTCACTTATCACGTCCCTGATCTTGCGGTGCTGATGAAATTCACATCAGACATTTACAGATTACGCAGAAAATGCTAACCCGAAGTGGAACGAATTCCTTCACTTGCATTAACTCACATCTTGGCAAAGAGTTGCCTCCGTAGCTACTTACCGTTTTCGAATATACCAACTTTGTCGCCCTTTCCTGTTATATTGTTGTCTGGCTAAGAGGTAAATTCCACACCGGTGGTTCCGCTTGTCAGCCTTCAGATAAGAACCGCAGATGCCGAACTTCCAATCCCAAAATATGAAAGTTGCAGTCCGTCTTCTGAGGGGGGAAAACAAATCAACGCGACGTACCTGTAGATATATATATATATATTTTTACCAGGAAAACGCGATGCCACGTATGATTTTGAATCATTTAGCCTAAATGCGTAGCCAATAACTAGATACGACGCGATTAGAAATGGCAAAGCGGCGCTGTCACTTCAGTAAGTCATTCGCTCTCCTTGGATCGTCCTCAGTCTCAACAACTTTTTTCTCCAGACAGACACTCCAAGAGTGGCGCTTTTTTTCCCTCTCTCTCGAGCTTTGAGACAGAGCGCGTGGGTGTGTGTCTGATTGAGTGTGTGTGCCTCAGTGGGTGTGTTTACGTGCGTGTGTAGTTAAAGACAGTGTAAACTTAGAAACGCTCAATTTACGACAACAAGTAAAAAAATAAATACAAGAAATCCATTAGTGTTGAAATAAACACATTAGGCCTTTCTATGTCTTTGTAGGCTACTTTCTGGTTTTAGTCTTACATTAGGCTAATTAAGATAAGTCAAATATGGAAAAATATAATGTTTGCACAATCAAATGTATCTACATGTTTGTACATTATACATTCCTTAAGAAATTGTTTTTCTTACTCTGCAAGATGACAGCATTTCAAGATTTATTTTGAGTATCTTTGAGTTAAGCAATATAACATCTAGGTGCCAATCTAAATTTACTAATCAACATCTCACACATGAATATTTAATACTATATTTGTAATATAATATTTTATATATATATACATTACAATACATTATATAAATTATAGCCTAGCGGCTATATTTACATTATAATTCATTTCACAGTTGCAAATATGACGTTTAAGAAGGTTATATATAATGATTTAAAAACGAAGTGCTGCATTTGAATAGTCAGTGTTGAAATTTCGATTTATTACATGTTCATTTTAAACATTCACATATGTAACGTGAATACGTTTTGAATTATTATGGATGTTCATTTTAAACATTCACATATATAACGTGAATACGTTTTGAATTATTAATGAAAAGTATAAAAATATAAATAGTGGGCCTGAATTGATACATTTGTACATTTGTTTGGGGTAATACTTATCTTGAATTCTCCGCAGAACCGAACAGCTGGCTAAGATTCAAATCCTTTTTATAGATCCGTAAGATACAGACTGATTTTCCATTCGCATATTAAATGAGCCAAGCGGACTGGACGTAGCCTAGGCCTACATTGTATGTGCCTAATCCTTCTTTTACATTTTTAGTCATACTCCAGTTAAACAAGTAATTAATGCACACAACCACATGGGAATTTCGCTGCAACGATGCATTAAAGCAAAACATGCACACGACAAAGGCCTCTATATAGGCTTTTCAACACTGGCCTTTATATTTTTTGATGCGCGCCGAATACCATTACGCATAACGTTATAAACACTTTCCTAACAGGTAGGCCAGTAGCCTAACCATTCGACGTGCATGCCTAATGGAATATTCCAGAGATGGCTGTACTGATGCTATTATTTGCGTTTTCTACGGTGTCTTAGCAGCGTGATGACAATGCAATCGGATTATAGCCTATATTTTATCTGTAGACAGAGAATCGATTAGCCTTTACGTGAGAGATGCATCCCTGTTTTTCTCAGCGTCCATTCACAGGCCCCATAGCATATCTTGTTAAATTACAACCACAAGCGTAGGCCAGTAAGCCTGTAATGCATATTTGATAAAGAGAAATATTGTGTTGTTCTTCGACGCCCTATGTTAATATCAGGTCACTCAATTTTCTGAAGATGACCTGTACGCATCCATTACATTTGATATGCTTGTACAGCCAACCCGCATGACTTCAAAAATCCCCCAACGCTGTTATCAAATATCAACCTGGCATGCATCCCTTTGGTTCAACACGGTCAAGCCCGCCTGTCACATAATGAGGGAGAATGCGGCGTCTTGAGAGGCATGTTGTTCTACTAACCGCGCTTACCTTCATCTGATGGATAAAAACGAGAGCTTGCTTTCTCTTTCTCACGAAGAAAGGTGCAAAGGAATGCCTGAAGTTCAGTAAAGGCTGCTGCTGGCGCTGTGAAATCTTTTGCCTCAGGGGCAAACCGGCTGCTTCTTTTCATTTCAAGCACTTATCGATTCGCTGTTGTCATCTTTGGTGACGCAGAAGGACACTTGAAAGAATTTCTGATGGGGCTGTGATGTGCGAAAGGAGGTGACCTGGCCAGGCGCGCTCTCCTGATTCTTAACGAGCGCATCACTTTGCACATCTTCAGCCGCTGACAACTATAGGCCGAGTTGGACACTTTTTACTTGTGCAGGCCAGAAACTTTTGGCAAGCTCGCCATTTCGTGTACAATATGTTTATTCCATTATTTTCCGACCCCAAGTCAAATTATATGTAACAAACTATTAGTTGCTGCGATTGTCAACTCCGTAGTCTTTTTAACGCATAAAAAATAGTCATACCAATAATTATTCTTAATGTAATAATTGCAATTCAAATTTATTAGCATGTTTGTGATTTTTTCTTCTTCTTTGGAATGGATATGCTCTGTGTAGAATCTACTTCTATCTGAACGTATTGTTTTGTTTCACTGGTGTTAGATTAGGTAATGGTTCATGGATAAATATAATAGGATGGATGTTACTCCCTATCGCTCGGTCCTTAAATTGTTCAGGAGTGTTGAAGTTATCGGAGCTGAGTTATCAATGTTAATAAACTGGGTGGTTTGCATGCTGAAATCTGATTGGCTTACAGCCAATACACATTTGACCTTATAACCCAGGTGATTTGAATCGTAAATGCTGACTGACTGGTAGCCATGGTGGGTATGACATCAAGTCACTTTTTACTGCTCAAACTGCCTGGTTCATTAGAGCGATAAGGTATCTTGTGGGTTTGTGATATATTGCCAATAATCCATGGCTAAGCACTGTGTCCAGGCATTTTGGCATACAAGATCTTATCGATGGTATATTGGTCATACCACAACGCCTTGCTTATGACACACATAGGTTTTCACCAAAAATATATAATTCATTAGATGATAAGTCACCGTATTAGTAATGTAAATACGTATGTGCAGAGCTATAGTAATAATTGAATCACACATTCTGCTCTATTTACCTTTGTTGTGTTCTTAATATTAGACTCATAACACAAGGTGTATTAAGTACATTTCAATTATTTATTTCTCCTGACATGTAGGAAACATAGTTTGGGATAACTAATTATTTTTCAGGTCTAGTTTCAAGTCATTAAAGTTGAATCCAGCATAGACCATGAGGAATCAAGTATACTGTTAAATCAGAATAAAATGTCCCAAGCAGAACATTGCACTCTCTCAAATTTAATGCCTATATCCTCACATGAACAAATTACATTTCTACATCAATGTCAGTACATTCCTTTCTCATGCCATACTTTAAACAATAAACTGGCCCAGCGCTTCTTAAACCTCTATTCATGGACACCCAGCCATTCCATTATTTTTGCTCAATCCCAGACCCAGAACAGTTTGTTCATGTTCTCATCAAGTCATCGCACATTTGAATAATGTTAGCTATTTTGATGCTACAACAACCTTATTAAATGTCTGAGACTCCCCAAGGAGTAGTTTGAGGACCACTGGTTCTAGCCTATGCACAAAGACACCACATGGTACATTACCAATCTACTTTGCAGTTTAAAATCTCTCTTTCAAAGTTAGGGTTGTGTAATTTGCATGTAAACACCATTACTCAGGACTATATGTGTGCCTAACAAACTGAGCCGAGTCCTTTTCTACATCAGCCCTCAAGACCACAAGCGATTGTCGCCTAACGTTGTGTCTGCCCAGTGCTCTGTGGCCATGTAATAACATTTGGAGTCAAGTTGGTGTTTCCAAAGCCACAAATCTTTAAACAAATCACTTTATGTACTGGTAATATGTTAGACAGAATGTAATGTCTCGGAAGTCACTTTAAGTCAGCTTTTATGTGGGTGTAACTACTCTACGATCACTACAGTATGTTTGAATCAGGGTAAAGAGGCAGTGACAGAGAGAGAGAGAAGGGAAGAGAAAAAGACAAAGCTAGTGAGAGAGAGAGCAAGAGGAGAAATTGAGAGAGATGGGAATAGAAGGAAAGGAGCAAGATGTCAGAGAATTGCTACTATCCAACCATTAGGTGAACAAAAAAGGAAAATGCTCTGTGTTTCAATTGGCCCGGCAGCATTGTAAGTTGCATTAATAACAAAAAGCTCCCTGTAAATTAACCAAATTAAAAGGATCACTCTTGGATAGCTCTTGAGCTTGTTGAACGGCTTTCCGGCTGATCCTTATTATATCCAAGCTGTGTCACAACACACAAAGTGGAGAAGTGAGTACGCCAGGCTACGTTATCAGCTGATACCCCAACCCTGATGAATGGGAGTCCGTGGTTTCACTTTAAAAGAGTAGTCCCACATGATGACTTTCCAAGTTGCCTGCCGACCAGCTAATGCAGCGTATATTTAAAATTTACTCAGCTGTTTGCCTACACTATTTTCTTTGTTTTATTCTAGCTTTGAGTTCCTGGAGAAAATGCTTAGCTGATGTCATTGTGGTTTTTGCCTGTATCTGCTTATAACATGACTCACATATATTAAAATGGCTTCCAATAAGAAAGAATGACTCTGAATGAAAGTTTGGGCCATGGTGACAGGCAATTCTCCGATGTTGAATTTACACAGTCAGTGTGGACTCATATAGACACTCATAACACTGTAAAATGGTAAATCATAATTATAACATTAAATAGTGTCATACTAACAGTACATACTGTCAAATATATGATTTACCACTACATAGTGTTATGATTTAACTCCATTTTAGTGTATGTATGAGTTCACACTGACAGTGTTCAACACTGGATCATTTGCTGTATAGGACTTTTTAATTTGTTTTGGCATTAATCAAGCAGATTTCACAGAAGAACTGAGAAGCTGAACACAGGTAAATGAACTGAAGTTCAATCTCCTAATACAATCTTTAAAATCTCACTAATCAGCCTTTAATACAAGCTCTACAGTTCCACAAATCACACAGATACTGAGCCGTAACGTGCAGATCGTAATCTCAGATGCAAGGGGACCAATCCCTTGTTCAAGTAGTTTGCTGATCAATTCCATGAAAACAAAAATCAATGGCAAGCTGTCACTAATCTGCCAAAGGGCAAATCGGCCAAGAATGAAATTGATGTAATAAAATCATAATGATGCTTTCAGTTGGCCAATAACATGGAAACCAGATCAGCTACATGCAAACGGCCATGACCTTTTACCTCAGGTGTATATTGTGGGATGCAGTCGTAATCAGTCTAGCCATAATTGGACAATGGATGTAGAAAAACAGTCAGAGAGAGTGATACTGTATGGAGAGATATGTTGATAACTGAGGAAAAAGTAAAATACATAAATGTTACAGAACTGAAATCCTAAGGCACCATTCCATGAACATAAACGTCTTGTTTTTGTGCTGACTGACCGAGCTACTTCTTAAATAACATGCATATGGACACAAACTACAGCACATTTTTCAGAGGGACCATCGTCTCACACTGACTTTGTTGTGACCAAACTGGGACTCGTCTCTGACACTCAGTGTTGATCTAAAGCTAATCTATGTCTGTCCACCAGTCATTCTGTCAGCATGAGATTCACTACATGAACGTATACAGCATATAACAGCTCATTAATATGGTATGGATAATGCTTATCAATGTAGCCATGTTGCACTTCCTCAAGACAACTGTAAAAACTCAAATTCATGGGTAAGAAACCATCAGTAAAATGTGTTTTGACTGTGCGTGTGTGTGTGTCTGTGTGTGTATGTGTGTGTGTATGTGTGTGTATGTGTGTGTGTGCCAATGAGAAAAGGGGGCTTCTAATCTAGTGCCTGTATGAAACTGTTGACATTTGTGCTTTTTTTCCCTTCATTATGTGACTGAGGATGTTTTGCGCTGGATTAGCTGCAAATCTCCCATGCAGTGCTTTCAGCATGGTACTCATAGTTTAACTTCATTAATAATGGATGAAGAGATTGTAATCCACGGGCAAGAGTTGCAGGACACTAGGCAATGTAGGAGAGAGGAGAGGCGTAGAGTCATCGCTTCTCATCCCAACACTGTCCCGAACAACTGATAAATGATAACATGCACACACCACTGGTAAATCGATAACATGCACGAACCACTGGTAAACCGATAACATGCACGGACCACTGGTAAACTGATAACATGCAGGAACCACTGGTAAACCGATAACATGCACGAAACACTCGCAAACCGATAACATGCCCAGACCACTGGTAAACCAATAACATGCACAAACCACTGGTGAACTGATAACATTCACAAACCACTGGTAAAATGATAGCATGCACGAAACACTGGTAAACCAACAACATGCACGAAACACTGGTAAACCGATAACATGCACAGACCTCTGGTAAACCAATAACATGCACAAAATTCAGGTAAACCGATAACATGCACAAACCACTGGTAAACTGATAACATGCACGAAACACTGGTAAACCAACAACATGCACGAAACACTGGTAAACCGATAACATGCCCAGACCACTGGTAAACCAATAACATGCACAAACCACTGGTGAACTGATAACATTCACAAACCACTGGTAAAATGATAGCATGCACGAAACACTGGTAAACCAACAACATGCACGAAACATTGGTAAACCGATAACATGCACAAACCACTGGTAAACTGATAACATTCACGAACCACTGGTAAACTGATAACATTCCCAATCGTCCCTGTTCACTGATAAAACCCAATCTCCCTTCAGTTACATTCGTTCGGGATTTGCTTGGAACTAGCAAAGGTTGGGTCATTTAACCAAATGCCAGGCTGTCGGAAGGAGAGACAGCTTTTTTCAGTGGGACGTAAGGTGGGGTCTTGGGACTTCTCCGCGGTGCATGTCCCCGGTGTCTACCATTGATTGTGTTTACTCAAGCTTCTCATTGCCGACTATTACGCAAGACTCAGGCGACGCCCTGCCTAACAGCAGGATAAGGGGGCTTAGTGTTTGAAGTATTCACAGGGCTTCCACCATGCTTTAACATACTAGAAGACACAATGCAAGTACAGTAGCTGCTTGTGGAACGTTTACACCATAGAAATTGAATGGATAGAAAGGCCATTCTAATTCAAATAAATGTTGCAGAATGGTCAGAGTGGCAGCCATTTTTATGTGTACCATTCCATTGCAAAGGTCTAGCCTACTTCCGCATTAAACCGATTTGCGTGTTGTCACCGTGATAACTAACAACAATCGCCATTTTGTTGTGTACTAATCGAATGACGACGCCAAGCAGTTCAATGGCCTTTCTATCCATTCTATTTCAATGGTTTACACACAATAGTACGTGATCGGGACCACCTCATTACCTTAAATGTATCGATCACTCATTGAGACGTGTTGTAGCTGTGTTGTATTGCATGGGGTTGATTTTCTCTCCAGAAACCTTGGCCTTGTGGTGCTGGTGAACAGGATGACATCTGCACTGGGAACTTATTAAGGTTTTCTTTGTGTTGCAGTTGCTGTCCAATTTGGATGACCGTGGGCATCAAAGTGGAGAGGTCGGTAATCCGGAGAAGACTAACCACCACCATCGTCTTTAGTAATTATGTCACATTCTGCCGTAATGGAATAATTCAGCTCAGAGAGAAGAGAAAAGGAGAGAAACAAGAGAGAAGATGCTTTGATCTTTTCCTAAACCTTTTCCCTGAGGAATGAACATCTGAAGAGATAGTACTGCCGTTAGTGGAGCTCATTCTTATTTTTTGTTTTTCTCTTTCTTTCTTTCTTTCTTTCTTTCTTTCTTTCTTTCTTTCTTTCTTTCTTTCTTTCTTTCTTTCTTTCT
>JACXGM010015288.1:0-21406 GCA_016801145.1 Umbra pygmaea | reverse complement strand
CTCTCTCTCTCTCTCTCTCTCTCTCTCTCTCTCTCTCTCTCTCTCTCTCTCTCTCTCTCTCTCTCTCTCTCTCTCTCTCTCTCCGAGGCAGGTAGTGCATGTGAGCGCCTGAAGCCTGTATTCCAGTATGGTTGTGGTTGCTGTCTAAAGGGAGGTCAGGGGCCTCATTTATAAATGTGGCGTACACACAGAAGAAGACATACGCCGCTCTCTACGCAATAATTGGGATTTATAAAAAAGCAAACTTGATAGGAAAATGTGCGGTCCTTCAAGGCAACTCTGACCCAGGCGTACGCACAAAAATGGGTGAAATGAGAAATGGATGATGGATGAAACGCGTAGGCTACTGTAGGTCTGTCTGAAACTGCAAAGCGTTGTGGAAAAAAAATCGAAATACTGCCTCTCATTAAAAATATGAAGATATCACAAAGCCATGCACTGAAAAACAAACAAAATAAAACAAGATTGTAACGTAAATGCAAATGAAGACATATTTGCAAAAAGAACACTCAAATACATTCTGTAATTATATTGGCATATTATGTAATTCATCTTAAAATAATAAGGTAAACAGAGCAAAATCATGTTTAAAACTGATATTCTTGTCGATGTCTCAAATAAATAGATAGAGAGATAGTCTTTATTGTCCATTTGGTAATATTGATTTTTTAGTATAAATGTTGTAAACAGCTACAGAAACATAGTGTTCATTTAAATGCATTAAGTTCATTTCATTTTCCATTCATGTTCCATTGTGATGCATGTCTTAACCATTTTGAAAGGTGCAAGAAATTCCATTTGCGCAGAACTATTTCCCATTTACAATTAGATTAATACCGACATATGTAGATTATCAGATACAATCAAATGGATGGTTATAAAAAGCCATCACAATGCGTAACAACGCACAATAGCTGATCTTACCGTTAGAAATAATAATATAATAATATTAATAATACCCTAATAATGCATATTATTTAGTTGCGCCTTTCTTAACACTCATAACAGGATTTCTGATGACTGGCACTTTCCAGATGGAATTGACTGACAGGCCAGGGATATCTCAGCCAAGCCTTAGCCGCGTTATGCCAGGCATGTTAGTCGGTATAATAGGCTTGTCGCATAATTACATGAAGTTTCCGTACACGGCGGCTGAACAGGCAAACAGAAAGCGCAATTTGCAGCTATGTCCATTTTCCCAAATGTAATCGGTGATATTGACTGCACTCATGTTGCCATAAGGGCACAGAATGAGAATGAAAATACTTTCATTAATCAAAAGCATTTTCATTCCACCAATGTCCAAATTATTTGTGATGCAGACATGTTGCTCTAATGTAACCAGTTTTCCCCCACCCGTGGCAGACACACTTTCGTGATGAAGCGAAAAGACTGATATCTGATCACTTTTTATTTTGGCCACGGTCCGACTCTGAGGCTGCAGCATTCACAGCGTCTGCAACCTTTTGCCACTTCAACGCCTTTTCGGCATTAGTAATACGCACACTGTGCCCTTCAAACATTTTCCTCCTATTTTCCACCTCGCCAACAATATTTTCTACTTCATATTGAGTGATTGGTTTTGGTTTTGGTTTTCCTCTGTGATTGCCATGATTTCTCAATCAATGAATATTAATTTTGGGTCGTTTCACTGACTATTTATGGACAACTATGGGCGTGACATGTAGCCGCAAAAGCTGCGCCGCATATTAGAGTTGATTGTGATTTATAAAGGGAAAACGGCATAGGACATGCGTGCAGACATTTTTATAAATCTGAATATTTCTTTGAGTACACACTCCTATATTTCGTCCGTACGCCACTGCTGACGCAAATCCACCGCAAAATTTTATAAATGAGGCCCCAGGTCCTTTCAGCACCATGAAAAGCCATTCCACAGCCCAGGGTTTAGATTGTTGATTCCTAGGAAGGACATGGTTGAATCCTCAAATCTCTCATTTTCCCATTGAGCATCAACTATTGTAACTTACTAAAAGCTCTGAGGAATGAATAGTAGGAGTTTGGCCCAGCTTGAGGCTAAAGTGGTTAGATCTGTTTCATTCACTCTGGTTTGTCTATACTACTAGCTGAAAACAATGCTTCAGTATTTAGCTTCTACCATCTACATATAGTTTTGCCACTTTTTGACCAATGCTTTCTGGCTTATGTATATAGTGTTGGAATGAGGGAATCTAGACAAAATGTGGGAACATGAAATACCAGGTCACCGTAATCTGAAATATTTAGTCAAATATTCTGCATTGATGCTGTAGACACAGGAAGAGAGCAAGTTGTAAGCATACTGCCTGTATGCATCATTTTCTTTCCATACGCAACAAACTATGATGTACTGTGTGTTCTGACACCTTTCTATCAAAACCAGCATTAACCTTTTCAGCTATTTAAGCTACAGAAGCTCGTCTGTTGGATCGGACCACACGGGCCAGCTTTCGCTCCCCACGTGCATCAATGAGCCATTAGATACATACTGAGGATTGCAGACCAGGATCACCCCACAAGAGCTACAGTTTTGGAGATGCTCTGACCCAGTCATCTATCCATCACAATTTGTCCTTATCAAAGTCGCTCAAATCCTTATGCTTGCCCGTCTTTCCTGCTTCTTTATTTTTTCATAAAAGTTCATGTGTTAGAACCGGCGACGGGGTCATGGGCGGCCAAGGCTCATTGATGCACATGGGGAGTGAAAGCTGGCTCGTGTGGGCTGATACAAGAGACAAGCTACTGTAGCTCAAATCGCTGACAAGGGTAATGCTGGTTCTAAAAGTAAGGTATCAGAACACAGTGCATCACAGTTTGGGGGGACGTAAACAATATTAGGCAGATGGTCATAATGTTATGGCTAATCGATGTATATCAGGAGTATGTCAATACAAGAGCACGTCCAGAAAAGAAAATACCTCATCCGTGCGCTCCCTCTCCTTCTAACCTGCTCCCTCTCTCAGCCTGAGAGTCATTCCCGTACAAATTCTGGCTAGGTGACTGATGGCCTTGACATATTGTTTTGAGGTATTGCCAGCGGGATGTTTAATAGCCCTGCTCATCTAATGATGTCGAACACATATTACAGGGCTAGCTGTGCCGTTGGATCCTCCCCTGCTGCCAACTGCTTCTACTGTACTGTAGCAGTCCTATTCAGTTCCTATCTGCCTAATGACTCCATTTACGTTGTGAGCTCCACCATGGAGATGAACGGAGAGGCGGTTATTACTCACCATGTGACAACGTCAAATATTAGCTGGCTGAGGTGGGCATCCCAAATGCATGGATCCATGACAAAAAGCAAGTGGTTTTGTGTTGTGATGAAACTTGTTTCACCTCCATCATCATTACTATTAGGAAAGGAAATATTCTGAACATCAGTCCTCCTATGTTGAATATTGTCAGTGTCTATGTTTGTTAACACTGTAAAGAAAGGGGGGGTAAATGGAAACTGTAAACTGTTATCATGCTTTATATCTTTCCTAGGCTTGGTAGGCTTAATGTAGCGCCAAATATGACACAAGGTAGATGGAGAGAACCAAGGATAGAAAATGACTGGGATTGGATTGACAGAGATGTTAAGTATAGACAGTTGAGTGTTGTGAAAATGCAGGTTCATTATAAACTATGTAGGTGTTGCTTACTTAAGACTTTCCTGGCCAATGTTTCATGCACATTCTACACAGTACTGTTCACTGTAATGAACTGTAAAATGTGTCACACCCTGTGTCAGGCTGGTCAGTGATTATCTTGAAACTGTTGATTCGTTCTTCTTTCCTCATCATGTCCCCCACCTGTCATTTCCCTTCTATAAAGGGAAGTCCCCTTGGGCAGCCCTATAGCTTTATTCCTACACGGTGACACCCACTTCGCCAGACTTCTGTTGACCCAGTAGATCAATCTGGTATCTATGGAGCCAACCTGGTTGAAACCGGACCTGTGCTCACCCCGTGGCCGTCAGCCCCACAACCGTTCAGCACGCCAGTGCCAATAAGCCAAATAGCAAAGAAGCATGAAATATGCAGGCAGCCTTGGGCCCCGCCAGTACAGTGCATCTGGAAAGTATTCACAGCACTTCACTTTTTCCACATTATGTTATGTTTCACCCTTATTCCGAAATCGTAAAAATGATATATTAGTTCCCTAAACATTCTACAAACAATACCCCATAATGACAAAGTGAAAGATTTGATTCTTAGCAAATTTATTAAAAATAAAAAACAAAGCACCTTTGGCAGCAATTACACCCTCAAGTCTTTTTGAGTATGATGCTACAAGCTTGACACACCTATTTTTGGGCAGATCCTCCCATTCTTCTTTGCAGGAACTCTCAAGCTCCATCAGGTTGGATGGGGAGCAACAGTGCACAGCCATTTTTCAGATCTCTAAAGAAATGTTCAATCTCTGTACTGTACATTGCTGCATTAATCTTTCCCTCAATCCTGAATAGTCTCACAGTTCTTGCCACTGAAAAACATGCCCACTGCATGATGCTGCCACCACCATGCTTAACTGTAGGGATGGTATTGGCCAGCTAATGAGCAGTGCCTGGTTTTCTCCAGACATGACGTTTGCCATTCAGGTCATAGAGTAAAATTTTTCTTTCATCAGACCAGAGAATTTTGTGTCTCATGGTCTGGGAGTCCTTCAGGTGCCTTTTGGCAAACAACAGGTGGGTTCTCATGTGCGTTGTATTGAGGAGTGGCTTCTGTCTGGCCCCTTTACCATACAGGTCTGATTGGTGGAGTACTGCAGAGATGGTTGTTCTTCTGAAAGTTTCTCCTCTTTCCACAGAGAAACACTGGAGCTTTGTCAGAGTGACGATCGGGTTCTTGTTCACCTCCCTAATTAAGGCCCTTCTCACCCAATCGTTCAGTTTTGCTGAGCGGCGAGCTCTAAGAATAGTGCTGGTGGTTCAAAACTTCTTCCATTTATGGATGATGGAGGCCACAGTGCTCTTTGGGACCTTCAATGCTGCAGATAGTCTTCTGTACCCTTCCCTAGATCTGTGCCTCGATACAATCCTGTCTCGGATGTCTACCGACAATTCCTTGGACTTCATTCCTTGGTTTGTGCTCTGACATGCACTGTTAACTGTGGGACCTTATATAAATAGGTGTACATTTCCAAATCATGGTAAACTGAATTTACCACAGGTGGACTTTAATCAGGTTGTGAAAA
Organism: Umbra pygmaea; assembly: GCA_016801145.1. Lineage (NCBI taxonomy): Eukaryota > Metazoa > Chordata > Actinopteri > Esociformes > Umbridae > Umbra > Umbra pygmaea. The sequence continues at coordinate 16,225 of JACXGM010015288.1, read as the reverse complement.
CATCTCAAGGATGATCAGTGGAAACAGGATGCACCTGAGTTCAATTTTGAGTGTCATGGCGAAGGCTGTGAATAATTATGTACATGTGCTTTTTAATTTTTTAATACATTTGCTAAGATTTTTAACACTTTTATTTCACATTGTCATTATGTGGTATTGTTTGTAGAATTTTTAGGGAAAAAATGAATTTAATCCATTTTGTAATAAGGATGCACTGTATGATATGTTTCTCATTAGTGTTGTATGTTGGCTCTCACTCTCACTTTCTGAATGGTAAATATGGACTGTTTGGCCCCAGGTCTGTCACCAGCATCCATCATGCTAGGGGGCTAGACCTCAGGGCAGATGGACTACCCTCCCCACTACCACTGAGCTATTTTCATCAAAGGAATTGTAGACACGTTTTTAAATGTATTAAAACATGCTTCCTTTAGAAATAGAGTGAATGGAAAAATCCCCATTCAAGCTAATGTGTGGTTATTTCAGTTCATTTGTTATATACAGTGAGGGAAGATTATTTGATCTCCTGGTGATTTTGTACGTTTGCCCACTGACAGAGAAAGTACCAGTATATAATTTTAATGGTAGGTTTATTTGAACAGTGAGAGACAGAATTACAAACAAAAAAATTTGTTTGTAATTTGAAACAAGTTGTTAATTGATTTGCAGTTGGTTTGATTATTCACAAATGGAAGAAACACAAAATAATTGTCAATCTCCCTCGGTCTGGGACTCCATGCAAGATCTCACCTCGTGGAGTTTCAATGATCATGAGAACGGTTAGCAATAAGCCCAGAACTACACAGGGGGATCTTGTCAATGATCTCAAGGCAGCTGGGACCATAGTCACCAAGAAAACAATTGGTAATGCACTACGTCGAAGGACTGAAATCCTGCAGCACCCGCAAGGTACCCCTGCTTAGGAAAGCACATATACAGGCCCAACTGAAGTTTGCCAATGAACATCTGAATGATACAGAGGAGAGGTTGGGTGAAAGTGTTGTGGTCAGATGAGACCAATATCAAGCTCTTTGGCATCAACTCAACTCGCCGTGTTTGGAGGAGGAGGAATGCTGCCTATGACCCCAAGAACACCGTCCCTACCGTTCAACACGGAGGTAGAAACATTAGGCTTCACTGCATCAAAGGGACGATGGACAGGGCCATGTAATGTCAAATCTTGGGTGAGAACCTCCTTCCCTCAGTCAGGGCATTGAAAATGGATCATGGGTATTCCAACATGACAGTGACCCAAAACACATAGCCAAGGTGACAAAGGAGTGGCTCAAGAAGAAGCACCTTAAGGTCACCAGACCTTAATCCCATAGAAAATCTGTGGAGGGAGCTGAAGGTTTGAGTTGCCAAATGTCACCCTCAAAACCTTGATGACTTGGAGAGGAGCTGCATAGAAGAGTGGGACAAGATCCCTCCTGAGATGTGTTCAAACCTGGTGGCCAACTACAAGAAACGTCTGACCTCTGTGATTGCCAACAAGGGTTTTGCCTCCGGGTACTAAGTCATGTTTTGCCAAGGGGTGAAAAACTTATTTCACTCATTGTAATGCAAATCAATTTATAACTTTTTTTAAATGTGTTTTTTTTCTGGATGTCTGTTGTTATAGACTGATCATTTCTCTGTCAGTGGGCAAACGTACAAACTCAGCAGGGGATCAAATAATCGTTTCCCTCACTGTGTCACAGTGTTGGGTGGATATGGAGAGAGGGAGATCAAAGCAGGTAGAGGAGTTGTTTGTAGATTTAATAATGACCAGTCCGAGAAGTGTACAGAATAGTGGCTGGTGACTCGAATGGCGAGTTGCACAACGGTATGTATAGCTGAAATACTTGTAAACACAGTCTGTTAGAGTGTACGCAATTTCAACTGTTTCAAGGGGAGGCACAACGATCTAACCGTAAATCTGTGCTCTATAGCGGTACAGATGCATTAGCTGAATACAAAGAGTGTACGCCTAAAAAAACTCAAACCAAACTACACTCTACTCACAACTTACAGTAACTGAAGCTACAGCTCCCAGGTGTCAGCCTGACAACATGACAATCTAACAATGATCTGCGCCGCCCTCCGGACTCCTAGGCTTATAAACCTACAGAGTACTAGTTAAACTCAGCTGATAGCAATAGGCAATTAGACTAAACAAGCCCTATTCCCATCACAATCAATCATCAATAATCAATATGAAATTCATACAAATTCATACAAATACACTCCATCAGAGTCCATCTCTCAGTTCACATGTCCATCCACCTGGGGCTGGATATGACACACTGTATTTAGTCAAAAAGGATTTGATGGTTATAGGTCATCACCCTGGGTTCATGTGCACCCTGGTTACTGTTTCTGCGGCCATTGCTGCTGGGTGCAAAACTTATCTATTAATATTTTCGTCCCCATTATGGCTAGGTGTGCAGCATATCTATACCCCATACATCCACAGTATAACAGTTTGTGTCATTGTAGTTAGGTTGGACAGCTCAACAGTGAAATATTGTGAACTGAATAAATAAAGAGATTTATATGCATCTTCAGGAAGGCAGTTATTGACAACCTTTTAAGAAGAAAATCCATCAATTTTATTTCAGTGTCTAACAACATTTCAAGTACATGTTGGCTAGCACCATTATTATGCATGGTTTGTAATTGCAACATCATGTCTGTCTCTGGGAACTCTCTTTTAAGCCTAACAGATTGCACCAGGGCCATAACTGATGTGGTGAAAGGGGGAAATGATCCCCAGGGTCCATGGCTTGGCAGGACCCAATAAACATTAGAATATCAATGTTGGCTTTAGATACGCGAGAGGCCCTGGCGTATACAGGTGCATCTAAAATAAATATATTGTGGAATTTTGTTTTTTCAATTAATTTATTTAAAACTGGGACACCTTAATATATTCTTTATTTATTAGAATAAAGAATCTTTAATACAGAAAGGTTGACCTGAGAAGAGTTTCCTGAGTTTTTAATCTCTCAGTCTGCTCCAGTACACACAACCAGGGGCGTTGGACTGGGGGTAAAACCAATACTGATTATTAGGGCCCAAGGGGAGAGAGGGCCCTTAAAGTTTGGATATATATATATATATATATATATATATATATATATATATATATATATATATATATATATCTCATGGGGCACCATCAGGACTGTCTATGCATAGGGCCCAGGATCTTGTGCTATGCCCCTGCACACAACCACAACCACAATCATTAGGAAGAATGCTGACTTGACAGTTGTCCAGAAGACACCTTTGTCACCCTCCACAAGGAGGCTAAGCCACAGAAGGGCATTGCTAAAAGGGCTGGCTGTTCGCAGAGTGCTCTATCAAAGCATATTCATGGAAAGTTGTCCTGAAGGGAAAAAGTTGCACAAGCAACAGGGATGACGGCATCCTTCAGAGGATTGTCAGGCAAAGCTGATTAAAGAACTTAGGGAGCTTCACAAGGGTGGACTGAGGCTGGAGTCAGTGCATCAACAACTTGGATTCGCGGAGTTGTCGCCATCGCTGAAAAGCCACGCCAATATTCACTCTGGTCTGACTGTGTGCTTTATCTAAAGCTTTTGTGTTCATAGTCGATTCGAACAAAGTTATCCTTTTTTTGCTTGTTCTGGGTTGCACTGGGACTTTCTCTGCCATAATTTTGATTATCTTGGTACATACTGCTGGTTCTTCACAGGTTAGTATGACTGTACGAGCTTCGTCAGATATAGTGAGCTGGGGGCAAGCGCCAAATCAGGTATCTCCGGGCACTCATTGATGAGGTTGATTGACAATTACCGTGTAATCCAATAATTGCACCGAAGAAAGTGATTGGCTTGGTTTATAGTAGGGCTGTGCCTACTACAGACACACAATTTTATTTTTTGGGCTTTTATTAGTATATAAAGTCAGTTTCAACGAATTTGACAAAAATTGTTTTAGAAGTGAATTGCATACCCTAGCTTTAATGTGATTGGGGTGTTTGCACCCCCGACAGGCAAGGTGTTGTACCCGGTGTCACTCACTGCAGTGATTAGGGAACAGGTTGGGAGGGTGACGGATGCTAGGTGTTTGAGTGGTGGTAGGGTTCTTATTGTGGTGGGTAGTGTGGCTCAAAGAGATAAGTTGCTGAGGTTGGAGGTGTTGAATGGGGGTAAGGTGAAATGTCTGGTACCTGGGAGTGCGGCGAAGGTGAGAGGGGTGATCACGGGTGTTCTGGAGGATCTGTCTATGGAGAAGCTTAAAGAGGTGGTGTCAGGAGGGGTTGTGCTGTAAGTGAGAAGGATGGGCAGTAGAGCGTTGGAGTTAGAGAAGGTGAGTTCCATGATGTTGTTGGAGTTTGGAGGGCCATTGCCGAGTAGGGTGCACTTAGGGTTTCTTGTTTTTTTATGTGAGGGAATATGTGCCACTGCCACTGAGGTGTTTTAAATATCAGCATATGGGGCATGGGGCTGCTGTCTGCAGAGGGCAGGGTAGGTGTGGTAGGTGTGGGGGTCCACATGAGTATGGCAAGTGTGAGGTAGGGGACAAGGTGAGGTGTTGTAATTGTGGTGGGGAGCACAGTGCTGCGTTTGGTGGGTGTATGGTTCAGAAGAGGGCAGCAGAGGCACAGCGGGTTAAGGTGGTGCATTTTGGACCATTCCTCCTTGCAAAACTTCTCCAGTTCAGTTAGGCTTGATGGTTGCCGAGCATGGACAGCCCGCTTCAAATCACCCCACAGATTTTCAATGATATTCAGGTCTGGGGACTGGGATGGCCATTCCAGAACATTGTACATGTTCCTCTCCATAAATGCCAGAGTAGATTTTGAGCAGTGTTTTGAGTCGTTGTCTTGTTGGAATTTCCAGCTCTGATATAACTTAACCTTTGTGACACATGAGATCACACAGAGCACAACATGTATTGCCGGACAACATCTATTGGCAGGGGTAGCAGCCGAGAGTAACAGCCATCAGGCAAGTGTTATTTAAATATACTTTTGGTGTACTTACAAACATTCCAATGCCTCGTATTATAGATACATAACCTATTTGTACTACTGTAGAAGTTTGATACCATTCTGGGCATTATTAGTGGGGTTATAATGTTATAACCAGGGAAAAAAGCTTTTGGTGGTTGTTTGGCTCGAGGTCAAGGTGCAAAGGACCCTAGGGTTAAATTACTCCGAACCATTACTTTAAAGGTGTAGATAGACTATAGCATTCAGACTGGATACCTTAACATTGAATGCATGATAAATAATTAATTTTAATGCTTTGTTTGAAAGGGTTAGCCTGTAGGCCTTATAATGTGATTGGCTACTTGACAGGATGTGGTGTGCTAAGCTGTCCTTTATTCATTTTAACTTCATTTTACTGACAGAGGTGAGACAGACAATGATGCAGAGAGCACAGAGAGAGGAGATATAGAGAGGAGGGAGATAGAGAGAGATGAGGAAATAGGAGGAAAAGAGGTAAGACAGAGAATGAAGAAACAAAGACAGCACAATTCAAGAGAGAAGGAATGGAGAGAGGAGAAAGAATGTTATTTCTCACCTGTGAGAATGTACGTTCCGCTAGAAAGACAAAGACAGGAGCATAATGCAATATAATCATGTACACGTGGATTGCATTGGAAGCCCTGGATATGGGTTCTGGATGGATGTACTGTATCCTCAATTTCATCCTTTCTTGAAGGGAACTAATATTTTTTTATATACAAGTAAATGTTGGTGACAAAAAATTCGAATAACGTGCGCTGCACGTTACATCAGTAGGGTCCATGTTGGTTTTCTTTCAAAGGGCCCAGAAATCCTTTCTACGCCCCTGCTTACGTTACCGTTACCTCATTACACAACATTCATGATTTTGTGTGTGTATTCCTTCACCTACATACATACATATATTTCGAATGACAATAACCCATCCTATGCATTGTTGATGTCCCATTCCCCACCACTCTCGTCCATCTTCCTCTGATGGACCTAGCACATCCCGGCCCTTTGTCACAGACCACCAGGTCTGTTGCTGAACCCTAGAACATTGAAGTGTAGGAGAGACAGTACACCCAGAAAGAGTACGGACAAACAAGCCCCCGCAGTAGGGCCTGGATTTCAAAATCACTTGGCATTTCTGGTCAAGAAATAAAGGTGGGGTCGAGGAGAGAAAAAAAAGAAGATGACCTACAACCCTGAGGAAGGCAGCTTGTAAACCAGTGCATGGCCTCTGGTCAGCGGGTGTACAGGATACTATGACTGGAAGTGTAACTCCACTCCAGGCCCCTACAGTAAAACCTGCTGGGAGACGTCTCTCTGCTCTGGGCCACCACACCACACCAGCAGCAGAGGCTATGGTTTCTCTAATTGCTTTTCTCCCTCCCTTCCATGTCTCACTGTTACAGCCGGCTGGATTTCCCCATTCATTTTTAATTCACCAGTCCTGATCTCATTCTGCGCCCGGTGGCTGATGGTAAAACAAGTTTAGAAAAATCAGGGGGATAACACTAATTTCCTGTGATGACACCACTAAGAGAGTCCCACTAAAGCACTCTTTCGGTTGAAATTCGATTTGGCATTTTAACTGATAAGCAGCCGAACCAGCATTGTGGTTTTTAATAGGATTCCTACACAATAATAAAAATAAACTAAAAACTCTTTCAAAAGCTTTCTTCGCCTCTCCCATAGGAAAACTCATTGTGGTTGTCGGGTTACATTTGTAATCTTCTGTGAAACTGGTTCTACATGGCTTGGTCGTTACTCAAACAAAAACAAATTCATCAAAGGGTCTGCAATGGGGACGGTGAAGAGCCCGTTATTTTTTTACGTAGATACCACCTTAAAAATAGGGATGAGAATATCTGCTAGAGTCATGTCTGTGCTAATTGCTTGATGCTTTTCTAGGCTGATCATAAAAGATTACCTAATTGATGCATTATTTTATAATTTACTATGCTTACAAGCTCAGGCTCACTGTCCCAGTCAGTTGTTCTATTGGGGGTATTATTGATCCATGTCAGGGGCAACCTAATATTGTTTAAGATCCCGATGCTCGAGAGTAGCAGCTGTTGACCAGTTTCATTGTTTTATGCAGGAAGCTCCTACATTTGTGGCGTCTGATGGACCTGAGTTGTTGCAAAAGGCTGTGGCTCGGATGGCAGTCATAGCTGATTATTATCCTTGCCTTCCTGCAACACCTGGTGTTGTAGGTGCCTTTAAGGGGGCAGAATGATAGAGCATTTCCAGCCCTTAAGAAAAGCATAGAAGACCAGTGATTTTACCCCAACCATACAGACATTTAAATCAATGGCCATAAATGGACATACCTATGAAAAATCTTAACATATATTTGAAAATATATTACCATTTATGTTTATTACATGTTTAAATAAAGAAATCTAATATATGGCCAGAATAATCTTAACATATATTTTAAAATATATGACCATATATTTTTTGATTACAATATTTGAATTACAAAATGAGTAAATATGTCACATAGATAAAAATTGACAATATTTGTATATTTTGACATATATGTACATATATGTGATGATGTTTCCACCATATATGCTGATATCTGACATATACAGTGCCTTGCGAAAGTATTCGGCCCCCTTGAACTTTTCGACCTTTTGCCACATTTCAGTCTTCAAACATAAAGATATGAAACTGTAGATTTTTGTGAAGAATCAACAACAAGTGGGACACAATCATGAAGTGGAATGAAATTTATTGGATATTTCAAACTTTTTTAACAAATAAAAAACTGAAAAATTAAGCGTGCAAAATTATTCAGCCCCCTAAGTTAATACTTTGTAGCGCCACCTTTTGCTGCGATTACAGCTGTAATTCGCTTGGGTATAGAAGACTGTATTTGTACATAACAAATTTGGTAGCATATTTTTATAATTGCCAACACAATTGTTCAGTACACTATGTGTATGTTGGGGACATGTAGCGATTTATCTACTTATCTCTTTGGATAATTGTTGATGGTTGTCAGCCAAGGGAAACAATTGACTGACTGGGTCATTGAAACAAATCACTATTCCTTATTTGCTTCTGTTGCTTTAATTTCAGTTTCACCTTAACATTAAATCCATGAGTTCCCCAAAAAAAAAAATATAATAATCCATGAGTTCATTTAGAACAGTCATTTGTTTCTAACCACGTGTTCAGAAAGTAACTCACTTTCTGGATCTCACTACAGATAGCTGTGTACCAAAACTCTGGTTCCAAACAAAGATACCAATCATTTTTTTTGATGTCCATTAGGTGAAACTTTAATAGAAAAACAATTTCACTACTTTACCCTCACTTTCATATTTAATAATTCCATATTGCTGATAATTTTATCAGGACTGTTGGCTCAAAAAATCTGCTAAATATAGTTTTTTAATACAGCATCACATATGGAAATAATTTTAATTAAAGATATCTTTTCAGAGAATTTAGTTATATTAAAGACAGCCATGTTTATTGCATTTCCTACACATATTCTCACAGGAATAATTTATATAAGACCAGAGTTGTTTTTTGATTTTTTTAATTATCATTATTTTTTTAATTTAAAAGTATTTTATGTATGTCTTTACTCTGATCCATGCAAAACCTTCTTCAAGGGTTACAACCTGTCATACCAAACAGGATGTGTTCAGCAGGCTGAACGTTCCACATCTGTTTAATACTGGCTAACATCGGGGCTCATATCTATGCTGGGAACGCATTTAGCTATCTTGCTTTCTCACCATGGAAGCGTGTGTGCACTCTGTTTTATTATTCTAGTGTAATTGGCTCCTCTGTTGAAGTGGCTTTCCAATTTGTCTTTAACTAAAATCTTCACATCTAAACAGATACGACAGAGAAACATCACGTCTTCTTTACATGCACCTCTCCTTAACCCTTTAAATCATTTCTGTCATTAAAAACAGCTCACATTAAAGCTCTTCTCTTTTCTCTTTTCTCCTTCCCCCCTCCCTCCATCCCTCCGTCGTTTCCTCCCTCGCTCACTCATCTCCTGACCCACGCAGTGGTTATGCTGTCTTTCATCAGGGTTACGGAAATGTTACCTGTGGGAATGTAAATGTGGACCGGTCCAACGCATCACAGAGAGACACCGGCCGGAGCCGTAATGTCAGTTAATTAGCGGACAACCTTTCTTTCCCTTGTGTCCCCAGGTTGTGAAGTGCCTGAGGAGAATGTGAAAGTGCACACACAGACACACTATCGTCATCCTCTAATCACACATTGACATGGCTCAGTATCGGCTACAGCCCTGACTGCTCCACGGTTTGGGGAGAAAGGCCACACCATTAGTGGCAGAATCCCATTAGACCTTGCCCCCTTAGTGATGCTGCTGTATTCCTGCTCTCATTGGTCTGTGATTGAGTTATACACACAGCAGCATGTGGACTCTCAGCCTGACATTTGATTTTAACCAACGGCCATTTTACGTCTCTCGCTCTCTATCTTTCTTCTCTCTGTCTGTACACTTCTCTTAGTCCTTGTCTCTCTCTTCCTCTGGCATTCTTGCCCTCCTCCCCCCACCCTCACTATCCCTGTCAAACTTCTTTCTCTCCATCTCTCACTGTCGCTTTTTTGCTATTTGTCTCTTATCCTGTTATCCCTGCCTTTACATTCACCCATCTGCTTGAATCACTTCTCGGTCACTCTAATGCTCTCCCTCCCCGTCTCACTCTCTGTCTCTCGCTGCCTCTCTCCTCCAGTCTCTGTCTCTCTCTCTCTCCCCCGTCAAATGTTTTATACTGTGGTAATTGGTCTTTCCATTCCTCCATATTGCATTGCAGTCTGCATTATTAATGTCGACTATAACCAATGAGGCTCTGCTTTATTAACAGAACCACTGTGACTGAATCTGTTGTAAGCAGTTAGTTTAGGGACTGACTTCTTTTTGCCGAAGAGGCATTTCCTATAGCGAAAAGGAAGGGTATGTTTCTCCAACTTATTCTACGAATGCAGGAAAACCTGACAAAGAATTGGTTTAGCCTTGATCAATTTGTTTCGCTGAAACTGTGGTAAAAATAAAAATCGAGATCGTTTGTTGATTTGGTGAGATTTTCGAGGGTACACAAGTAAATTCAGTACACAGGGTTACTGTACCTAAATATGCATGGTAGAGTGTGTGTCGACAATGACTTGTGTGACACACCACTGTGCGCATCGAGATGCAAGCCAGCACATAGTGCAGCTCTAACAATTACTGTCATGTCAATGTGTCTTGGGTTAACTAGGGCCACCGTGTGAGGGCCTAGTTATACATTTGACATCCTGTTGTAAGGCTAACATGTCCACATAAAAGTGCCATAATAATGACTGGGTAGGTGGCATGTCACGCATTCAAACTGATGTGACAGCTGATGGCAGCTGAGGACAGACTAGGGCATAAAACACTACAGTATACAGTAGTTTTCACCTTGCAATTCAAGAAAGCTGAAAGTAACAACGGTGCTGATCTTTACTGTTTGAAGTTGGGAGTAGCGTTCTGTCAGCGGAGGCCAATTAACCTTCATTGAGGAGAATGAGCTCAATAATGGTTGAAATGGAGTAAATGGAATGGTATCTCTGGATTTAATGTGTGTAACTCAATTCTATTATCCAATCCTTTAATCTAAATTAAAGTGATTTCAAACACTGATCTTAGACACTTGCATCCAAACAACTTCCTGCCCAGTAAACAGGGAATGTCCTGAGGACATTTGTTTATGTTAAGTCTCTTAATGACCTTAGGGGTGACATTCACCATGCCACCTTCCATAATGGAAAGTGGACATCCTACTCAATGCAACCTTCTCTTCGAGACCTTTTGTGCCTTTCTTCATGTTTTAATTTAATTTCACTGGTCATTAAGATAGTGCATACCTAAGGGAATATTTTCGGAAAGTCTTTAGCATGTGTGGTTTGATTCAACTTGTATTTGAAGCAGAGCTGAGATTTACTTTGAAGTTTAACGTGAAACAATACAATATTGCAAAGATCAAGCAAGAACTTAACAATACATCCTGAGTACTTTAAGGGCGTTTTCACACACACCTCATTTTGACGAAATCATTCAAATAATTTTCTCGCGAGTACTGCGCTTGTAGTTTTTGCTGCGCTTGCAGTTTGTGCTGACGTTGATGCTGCTGGTAGTAATACTACGCAATCGGGTTTTGCTCATTCATTTGTTCATTTTCATTCATACGGAAAAAGACAAAACATCACGCCAACGTCAGACACACGCCCGTCTACTCACCAATCAAAGGGAGAAGCAACACACATATGTGCTGACGACAGGCCGTATGTATGTCATGGAAAGTTCTTTAGTGCGCTAGCAAAATCTCTATGTGAAACCAAAAAGAATGGGATCAAATGTATACAATGTAATTAAACACGAACGTTGGTTCGGACCTTGGTCCGGACTTTTATGTGTGAAAACGACCTAAGAGATCCATTACATTTTCTACTGTAACTTCCTGAAGGAAACATAACAAAACGTTGTGGGTAGGTTAAAGGGCCATGACAAAACGTCCTTGGTACTTAAGGGATCATTTTGGAATATCCTTGGTACTGTATGTCCTAAAGATTTTCTTATGTTTGTTGAATGACCACCCCAATGTGCTTTTTAGCTACTGATGTGTATCACAATCGACCATCAACAAACTTGAACTGCACAGTAAAAGCAGTTTGTCAGTTGAATTATCTCAGTATCAGCTTCATGCTGTGACTGGTGTTGAAATGGAGTATGACTGTAAAGATTTGAACTGCCTCTGTCTCCCAATGCTGATCTGATTTACTCTGGCAGCGGCAGTTGGCTCTGGTAAGAGAGTTAGTTCATTCCCATACAGCCGTTATAGTAAATATAAGTGTCTTCCTGTAATTGAAAAAGCAGTGCACTCATAAAATGGCGGTTGGGTACGGCAGATTATATCTCAGCACAACATGCTGTCCGCTTTGCTTCTCTGTAATAATCCTCCTCAAACACGGGGTGTGATATCAGAGGTACCTTCAGCAGCGTTTCTCCAGACATTAGTTCGATGAACGGGGCAACACCTGTCACCTTGCCGCGTGAAATCAATGTTTATTGGTCTCGTCCACATGGCAAATAGGGTGAAACAGCGCATACTTCCAGCTTCTTACCAGTCCAGTGCACATTATCGAAAATGAATGCTAAAAAATGTCATTAAAAAACTCTTGACCTCTTCAACCCTTTAATGTCTTGGCACTGATTCTGTAACGGCTGAGATCAAGTCACTATCCAACGCTAACATTCCTGATAGGTGATGGTACTGACTCCCCATACCATCCCCCTCACCTTCATCCCAGCAGTGCCCACGAGTACCTACAGTACATGTTTTATTACCACTTCAATGATGAAAGGTTGCATTGGCATGCTCCAGAATGACATGCAAGCTACAGTACAGTACATGCTATGGCAGGGCTGTTCTATCGGCGGTCCATGGGCCAGAATGACCCAACTTAAAACATTCCCCTAAAAAGACAGCAGAGATTGAGTGACAAAAAGCCCTTGTCAAAACCTGTTTTTTGTAGTCCTACCCTTCAAATACTGTCAATCAAATCACCCAGAGTCACAAAGAACCAAGGCTGCTGAATGAGAGCGAGCAGGTCTGCTCACTTATCAGCTCTTTCGTAACAGATGAGATTGTTTCACCGGACTCCAGTGCCAGCTGTCCATCAAATACCAGCTCAGATCAGCTGGCGTGTCTGTAGCCACTCCTCCGTTAAAGAGGAGACATGGAGGTCGCAGCCTCGCCTCTCATGCAGTGCATTAGCTGGGAATTAGCAGTAGCCCCTCTCTGTGTAGTTGACTGGTGTTTTGACATTGGCTTGGTCTAAAAAAAAAATGGTTTCCACATGATGTGAAATGTGGACTGACTGCCCACCGCATACTGACGCGCTGACATGGCCTTAATGAGGTTGGAGCTATAGCACCTGTGGCTTGACCGCAGGGGATTTCATTTTTCACCCCAACCTAAATCTAATTATAAGCTAAGAGTGAGTCTCAATTGAACTATGATTGGTTGGGGTAAACGATATTAACAAAAACAGTGGAACAGTGAAAAGATACAAGACCAAAAACAAATGGGAAAATTTAAGCGGGTTCTTAAATTGGATCACTGAGGTTTTCATAAAATAAAACAGAGAACAGCAGGGTAACGGAGTCTTCACTGTAAACACAATACCAAAATGAAGTGCCAGGAGGAGAGGATGGAGGGATTAACAGGCGGCTGCTGCATTATTCATCACTCACTACTACTGTTATTTGACTCGAGCTCACGAGGCAGTCGTGACTTCTTCCCAGAGATGTGGCCTTTGTATTTCTGCTAAACACTATTCTTTCACAGCTTAGGACAATGCTTTTCATAACAGTTTATCCACTGGGTCCTGTGTGCATCCTTTATCTCAACTTTCATCAGTTCTAACACATACAGCGCCTTGCAGAAGTATTCACCCCCCTTGTGCGTTTCCACACTTTGTAGTGTGACAACTTGGACTTAAATAGGATTGTATTGGGATTTTTACCATTTATTTTATACAACATACCAAACACTCTGAAGGTGTATTTTTAACGTGTTTTTTTATTTTTTATTCTCCCTCTGCGAAATGTTACTGAGTAGATAGATATCAATGATACAAAGTGTAATGAGAATTGTTGAACTTGTTGATAACCTAAGATCTCGTTGATAAATTAAAATCTATATAACTGACTCCATATTATTGTAAATGTGCTATGTCATTAGGGCCCAAAATTCACCTGTGCTCGCATATAGATACTTAGCTAGTCTATCGTCATGACCGAAGCACTATTGGCTTAGAGTGGAAGCACCCCTGTATGCTCAATCAGGTCTCCCCCAATGGCACCAATCAGAATACATCTTTGGCACAGCTGGGTCTGGGTCAAGGTGTCCGGCTCAAAGCTGAATTACGTTACTCCCTATGGCAGGACTCGGAAAACCGTTTGGAAACAATCCTGTGACACCAGGAAACCAAGTTAGGTACACCCAGACATCACAATGTGTGTGCATTTGTTAATAGCAGACCTAATGGCCAGGGGATAGTAGGCTACCTGTGTCCCCATAACTCCACCAGAGGTATTGGGTATAAACGTGGAATGCCACCATAGAGCTAGTTTAAAGTAGTACCATTTATTCCAGTCATAAAACCACAATGCTTCTTCTGGACATTAAATGAAAAATACATACCGGATATACAGTTAGATTTTTAAATACACTGTGTGAATATTCTTAGGCAAGTCAGTAATGCCATCATTTTTATGCATATGTTCCAACTCCAAGCTGTATAAAATGGAATGGTTATTGGGTTTAAGCATATCAGGTGATGTGTATTTGTGTAATGAGGGAGGGTGTGGCTTAAGGAGATCAACACCCTACAGCAGGGGTCCTCAAACCCTTCCATGGAGGGCCTAGTGTATGCAGGTTTTCACTTTTACCCTGTACAAGCCTGATGGAGTGGCTCACAAATTGGGTAGGATCTCCCCTCACCTGGCAGTCTAGGTCCTAATTTGGCTCTAATTGAAGGGAAAGACCAAAAACCAGCATACACTAGGCCCTCCATGGAAGGGTTTGAGGACCTCTGCCCTACAGTCTATCAATTTGTGCATAATTATTAGGCAGCTTCTGTTCCTCTGGAAAAATGGGCCAACAAAGAGATTTCACTGAATTGTAAGAAGTATTTTGTGAGATGAAGCACTCTTGAAATTGCTAAGATATTGGGGTATAATCACAGAACCATCAAAAGTTTTGTTGCAAATAGTCAACAGGGTCAAATAAATTATCTGTTTAAGATTTGAGAAGACTCAAACGTGAAGCTACCAGGAACCCATTATCCTCCAGTGCTGTCATACTCCAGAACGGCAACCTACCTGGAGTGCCCGGAAGTACAAGGATTTCAGTGCTCAGAGACATGGCCAAGGTAAGGAAGGCTGAAACCTGACCACCACTGAACAAGACGCATACGTTGAAATGTCAAGATTGGATTAGAAACAGGCACAGAGCTCCACTTGGTGGGGTGTTGGTATGGGCTGGGTATAATTAAAGAGAGTTTGACCTTTACGGGTTGAAGATGGACTCAAAATCAACTCTTAAACCAACTGTCAGTTTTTAGAAAACACTTTCTTCAAGCAATGGTACAGGAAAAAGTCAGCATTTTACAAGAAGACCATGGTTTTTATGCAGGACAATGCTCCATCGCATAATTCGAAGTACTCCACTCCGTGGCTAGCCAGTAAAGGACCTATGGTAAATATGATAGAATAATGACATGGTCCACTTACTCACCTGACCTAAACCCTATTGAGAACTTGTGGTCCCTTATTAAACAGTGGATTGACGGTGAAGGAAAACAGTACACCTCTCTGAACAGTGTCTGGTTGCTGCTGCACAAAAAGGTGAACATCAACAGATCAAGAAACTGACAGACTCCATGATTGGAAGGCTTATGACTGTTATTAAAAAGAAGGGTGGCTATTGGTCACTGATTTGTTTTGAAATGTTTATTATTCTCACTTTAACAGATTAAAATCAACAAGTAAGATGGGAAACTTCATTTTTCATTTAGTTGCATAATTATTTTGCACACTAATATTTGCCCAACAATTGTGCACGCATGGATATTCTCAAACGAATGCCAGTACATCACTTCTACTTTCTTAACTATTCAGGTTTGAGGTGTATTTACATTTTGGATTGACCGAGAGCACTGTAGTTGTTCAATAATAAAATGAAACCTCAAGAATACAACTTGCCTAAAAATTGTGCACACAGTGTATTTGGACACTGACACCATGTTCATAACTTTGGCTCTGTACACCACCACAATGGAATTTAAATGAAACAGCCGAGATGCAATTGTAGTGCAGACTCAGCTTTAGGGGTTGAACTAAAATATCAAATTAAACGTTTAGGAATTGCAAACATTTTCATACACAGTCCGTTTATTTCAGGAGCTCAATTGACATTGGACAAATTATAAATATACTGTTCATTATTAATACTTTGTCGAGAATCCTTTGCAAGCAGGGGCGGATTAAGGTGGTCAGGGGCCCCTAGGCTTCTCTTTGTGTGAGGCCCCTCCCCTAATCATTGTGCTTTACTGGAAAAATGTATTTAGTGCCATACATGGTCCACACGCAAGTATGGTGAACTGGCATACACACACATTGAGACAGCCAAAATTACAGTGTTTTCTTTACATTGCTTCAAGTGGTGGACC
>JACXGM010015287.1:8168-21519 GCA_016801145.1 Umbra pygmaea | reverse complement strand
TGCCAATCCTCGATTAAATTGCCCTCAGGACTCTTGTAATAGCCAAAATATGACCACATCTCAGATTTTGTCCTCGTGGATGGCTGAAAAATGTCCCGAGCGCTGTCACTGCCTTCCACCTTGACGTCTCGTGCAAAAAACAAAGTTGCATGCGCGCACCTGCGTCAGACTGATTCTGGCTGGACAGGATTTACCGTGATTTTTCAAAATCACGGTAATCAAAGACGGTTTTAATGAAAATTAAATTTTAAACGGTAATACTAACCGTACGGACATTTTATCGTGGTTTACCGTGAAACCGGTAATTGTCCCATCCCTAGTTGTAATTAAGTGTATTTAAACAGTCTGTGGTGTTTGTTGACGCCGCAGCTCGAACGGAGAGTGAAGACCGCTGTTATCAAAACAGAGTGCATTGTGCCCAGATTAATTTGTGGTACAACATCTGTACCTACTGTACCATTGGTTATAGGCTATGTTCATATCATCATTTAGACCTACAAAGAGCTATTCCTTAACATTGGCAACACAACAGTTATTGTGTAAAGAACAAAACCAAAGTTTCTGCACATCAACATGGTGCACAAATTCATATTCAATATGTAATGCAAGCTCTAGGTCATGTTACAATAGGAAATCCATTGACCCACTACTTTGACTAACGGAAAGACAACAATGAACGATGGAAAAAAAACATATTTTAAAATATACAGCCTGTACAAAATAGTCTCCCTCGGTTGAGGGATGCCCAACACACACACACTGTGGTTCCATTTACTGCAGGTGTTGCACTCAATCTGAAAGAGAAACACTACAAATGTTCAATAACTTTATTGTCCTGAGAGTTCACCCAGTGATTTTAAGGTAACCTAAACATGGTGGATCCCAGTCTTCGAGTCAAGCGTTGGTCTGCAGCTGAAATTTGCTTCATTGCTTCTTGCCCAGTCATCAGTGTCAGCCCCTGAGCTCTCCTCCCCAAAAGCCTGACACAGCTGGGATAATTCATCAGTGGAGTATGACACAGGCAATAATGTAGTGTAATTTTAATACAGACAAGTACTCCATACCTGTGTCATTCAACAAGGACATTGCCATGTCCAGTCTGAATTTTGCAACACCCTCCTGGTCCATAGGGTACTAGACAGTGTCCTGTTTTAAGATCCGCTCTGCAAGCTAAAAACTCTGTTAAGTATAATAATGATGATTCATGGGCACATAGATATTCACATTGTTACATTGCACACTAACACTCCACATGATGTCGTGTCCTGCTGTTTTGGATGGGCAACCGTGGAGCATGTCCATTTCCCGATAGTTGAATAATGCTTTCAGACCAAGCCTCTACATAGAACATCGAATGGTTAGTTTTCCAGTTCTACCTTAAGCCGTGTAAGATCTTTTCAATCCAAGATGAGTTGAATATTAAAATGACTACACTTTGACAAGCTACTGTTAGCTTAGGTAAACAATCACATGTGCTTTGTTGCCCCCTCAATATTATCCAAAGTGAGAACTTGATTATTAAAGCTGGTACTTTACCCACCTTGTCACATCCCTGCAATGATCAATTCTTTTTGCGTGGCCCCAAATGGGTCCACATACAAGGACCTCTTCTCCTTGAGATGCACGATCTATGGAAATGTAGTTGAAAGTTATAGCAACCCCTTGTACACCAGATATTGTCATAGAATTTATTTGAATCTGTTAACATTATAGATAGCTTACAATGAGTGTCCAGTGTCCCTGGTGGCAAACTGTTTTAAGAGGTCAAGCTAAGAACAAACAAACACATTATATGCACACATCTCCATTACTTATATCAATATACTGAACCGGTAAAACATCCTACCTTCTCTTCTAAAACATTTTTGGGACCCTTGCCAGAACTGAGTCATGGTGTAGGCATCAATAAAGCTTGCCCCCTTTCTACGGCCCACAAAGCATAGGTATGCATTCACAACCTCTTGTACAAGAGTTACCTGTAATCCACAGTTTCTTACTACTTAAAAAGAGATTTATCAGACAATATCAAACTACCTCTGTCTCCAACTCCTTTCCTGGGGCCAGAATACACTTTGTATGGCCCAGCCTTTGACCAAAGATCTCTTTACGACCTCCTGCCCATAGGTCTCTGATTACTGTAAAATATCAATGACAATCAATCACAGTTACTTCTGAAATTCATAATTTAGGGTGTAATTTGTGGAGGTTTACTCAAACATCTCTGCATTCTTTGGAGCTTCTGGAGTCTTTAAGCATATGGATGTTCCTCCAGCTGTTGGTGAAATTAATGTTTGTGTGCAGTGTATGTGTTGCAATAAACACTCAGTGACACACTATGTATTCTTGCTCACGTTTGTCTATTTACTATCCAACCTACTCAACAACCCACAAAATAGGGACATGCAACTCAGATGTTTATAGTCTACTCCTCATCCCTACTACTGTCCAGGAATAATCTTTATTCATTAGGCTTTTTTGCCGGTAAATAATTCAAGTACAAATTCTAAAGTATTTATTGTCTAATCTAATGTGGAGATAGAGCCTTTGCCGCCATGACACCTAGACTCTGGAATGCTCTGCCAACCAGCATTAGGTTAGCTGAGAATGTGGACTGTTTTAAGGGAAAAGTGAAGACTCATTTGTTCAGGTTAGCACTTGGGTAACCTCTGTCTGTTATGTATTGTTAGTTTTAGCTGTTGTATTTAACTGTTTCGACTAAGTTTGACTGTCTTTGCACATTGTAAAGCACTTTGTGACCCTGTCTGTGAAAAGCGCTGTATAAATAAATTTTACTTACTTAATCAACCAAACGATTGAGAATTGTTCAAACTTTGTAGGAACAGCTGAAGAGCGCCACTAAATGCAGGATTGAGGGAGAGAAAGGATGACATGCAGTAAGGGATGACATGCGGGAAGGGATGACATGCAGGAAGGGATGACATGCAGGAAGGGATGACATGCTGCAAATAGTTGTCTTTCCTTCAGTCTTGGGTCAAGTATTTCCATTTGACGTGGAAACTTTTGTTTTGTTCTTTACACCAAAACTGTTGTGTTGCCAATGTTAAGAAATAGCTCTTTGTTGGTCTAAATGATATGAGCATAGCCTATAACCGATGGTACAGTAGGTTACTGTGGTGGACTCACCCGCTTGCAAACTCTGCCAGAAAAGGGGATCAGTAGAGCATATCCTTAGCTGCTGCTCAAAGGCCTTGGGAGATGGGCATTATCTCTGGTGGCATTACCATGTCCTGAAGGCAGTAGCAGACACCATCTGCAATGGCATTAACATCAGCAAATAGCATCATTTATTCAAGTCTGTAATTGCTTTTATCCGAGCAGGCGTGAAGCCTCAGTCCCCCAGAAAAACCCAAGGAGTCCTGCTCGCAACAGCAAGAGATTGGCCCCTCCTGGTGGACCTAGGGAGACAATTGAGATTCCTGGACACCCTTGCAGTTACAGCACTCCGACCGGACATGGTCTTGATGTCCGTGACAAGCAGGCATGTGGTGCTACTTGAACTAACTGTTCCCTGGGAAGATCGAATAGAGGAAGCCCAGAGAGGAAGAGGGACAAGTACGCTGATCTGGTAGCTGAGTGTAGGAGGAATGGGTGGATGGCCCGATGTGAGCCAATTGAAGTGGGCTGCAGGGGCTTCGCAGGGCAGTCTCTACACCGGATCATGGGACACTTAGGGATTTGCAGACTACACAGGCAAAGAGCCATCAAGAACACCCTGGAAGCTGCTGAAACGGCTTCACGGTGGCTCTGGTTAAGGAGGGGGGACGCGTGGCGTAGCGCGCTACCTGGACACAAGTCGGGGCCTGATCACCCCCGGCTGGGTCACCTGGGTGAGGGTGCCTGATGTAAGACCCGAAACACCCCATGACCCCGGGAGCATTACTGAAGATGTGTCCAGGTTGCAACATAAGGTGTTATCAAGTACTACACATGTTGTACCACAAGTTAATCTGGGCACACTGCACTCTGTTTTGCTAAATCTGGATTCCCACCAGTTCCTGCAAACTGGTTGCATTGTGGCGGAAGTCCATTCCTTTAATTAGGAAGCAATGCGCACCGCTGAGGCAAATCTACTGGAATCGGCAAAATGTGGATGTGGTGCAGCGGGTGTGTCGCAAGAGTTGAAATATCCAACTTGTGCAGTGCTTTGCCGTACAGCACCAGAACAGGAAGTTGATTTACCACCGAGGAAGAGCTAATATGTTGCTTTCACCTATGGGTTTATGGGATTGCAAGAAAAGCTTTGACAGTTTTCGTATTGTCAATGAACACTAAACTGAAAACAGCTCCTGCCAGTCGCCTTGTTGGAGGAGGACAGTTGTATGCAATGTTGCCCACCATCTCGTACATGCGAAAGATTGATTACAATGTTGATTGTGGTGTACCAGTGTGTCTGCAATATGATGCCGTACTGTGATTCTTTTTTTTTTTTTTGCCGGGCCTGGTGTGAATCCAGCTTAACAGCGGTCTTCACTCTGTGTTCGAGCTGTGGTGTCAACAAACAACTCAGACTGTTAAAATACACTTACTTACAACACATGAAACAGGATTATGATGTGTCACAAATAAGAATTATAACATGAACATTTGAATGATTTATAACAAGTCCCTTCCCCTTTTAAAGCATCCCTCCACTCTCTTCCTGCTTGTGCTTGTTTTCTCCATTCCCTTCTTAAAGGGGTATGCATAAAGCAGTCATATTTAGGAAGTTAGAAATCTTTGGTTTATCCTCAAAAGCAGTTGGTTTTCAAAATTGAATGCATTCAGTCTCGCTCTTCTAGGGCTAAAGACTGTGGGTGAATCCCATTTCTCTGTCTTACCGCTTCCCCTACCCCTTTGTCTTAACCCTAGCCCTTGTCCCTCGAAACCGAGTGGAAAGGGATAGGGGTGAAAACATACCCCTATGAAATGAGACACCAGTTGGTTACAGTGGTACATCAAACAAAATCCGCTGTTAATGTAGTTTAGTTAAAACTGTATACATGCATGGTGTCCATTTAAGGCTAGTCATTGAAATGCAGGACTGTTTACGTCAGCAATGTAACAAACTAGCGATTTTTTTTAAACGTTTCAATTAAAGACTTCTGGGATTCACCCTAATACTGCGATACTAAAAAGCCTCTTGCAGGCTGCTGATGCTGAAAGGGGTGTCTTTAACTTAACAGACAACTCTCACACAGCTGGAAAAACTTTAGCAAGTCCATGTTATCTGCTGAACAGGACAAGTACACATCTAGCTGTTTGGCACCTTGTGCCTTCGAACCCTGCAAGCCTGAAAATAAGTAATCTTCATCAGATGAGCTGGAACAGTTGACCTCACAGGACTGCAATGAGGGTTCTTCAATGCGTCGTTTGATATAGACTCTTCAATGCGTCGTTTGATATAGTCTCTTCAATGCATCGTGTGATATAGTCTCTTCAATGCGTCGTTTGATATAGACTCTTCAATGCGTCGTTTGATATAGTCTCTTCAATGCGTCGTTTGATATAGTCAAAGTCAAAGTTGTTTATTTGTCATATGCATCGAATGACATCACATCATCCTATGCAGAGAAATTCTTGTGACATGGCTCGACACATCTACACAGTGGGCTTAAAAAGATTATATACAATATGAAGAAATTTTAAAACAATAATAATAATAGCAATACACTATGTACTGAACAGTGATCTGGAGTGTACAACAGCAGAAGTAATGAATATTATAAATATGGCATGGAAATTTCTTTTTAAAGGTGCATTGAATTCTGCTAATCAGCTGTAGAGTGGATAAGGTGACCAGAGAATGACAGGGCTCAAGAAATGATTTGTAATCAATGTTCCATGTTAAGCAGCCGAATGGCCTGCGGAAAGAAACTGTTTTTTAGTCTGGTAGTCCGTGATTTGATGCTCCGGTAACGTCTACCAGATGGCAGCAGTGAGAAAAGGGCACGGCCTGGATGACTGTGGTCTTTTAAGATGTTCTGTGTTTTCCTCAGGCATCGCTTATGGTAGATGCCTTGCACGGAGGGGAGACAACAGCCTATGATGCGCTCCGCTGACTTCACCACCCTCTGAAGGGCCTTGCGATCAGCAGCGGATCAGCTGCCGTACCAGGCTGTAATGCAACCTGAAAGGATGCTTTCAATGGTGCACCTGTAGAAGTTTATTAAAATCCTGGCAGACATGCCAAACTTCTTGAGTCTCCTCAGGAAGTATAGGCGCATTTGGGCAGTTTTTGTCGCCGAGCTTGTCTGACGGGACCATGTGAGGTCGTCACTGATGAACACACCGAGGAACTTGAACTCTGAAACTCTCTCGACTTCAGTTCAATCGATGTATATGGGGGCAAGACCCTCCCTCTGCCGCTTCCTAAAGTCCACTATCATTTCCTTAGTCTTGCTGACGTTGAGAGAGAGGTTGTTGCTCTGGCACAAGGTAGCCAAGGCATTTACCTCCTCTCTGTATGCGGTTTCATCGTTGTTGGAGATGACACAACCATCCTAGGTCTCATCAGCAAACTTTATAATGATGTTGGAACTGTGTGGCCACACAATCATATGTGAACAGGGCGCCATCTGGGGTCTGCTCGTTAGGAAGTCCAGGATCCAGTTGCACAGGGAGGTGTTAAAACACAGGGTCCTGAGCTTGGGAATGAGCTTAGCAGGAACAATAGTGTTGAATGCTGAGCTGTAGTCCACAAATAGCATCCTCACAGATGTTCCCTTTTTCCAGATGGGAGAGGGCGGTGTGTGCCGTCAGTGCGATTGCATCGTCTGTAGATCTGTTGGGGCAGTATGCAAATTGTAGGGGGTCCAAGGTGTCAGGAAGGGCGGCGCAGATGTGGGTTCTGACCAGCCGCTCAAAGCACTTCATGATGATGGAGGTCAGTGCTACTGGGCGGTAGTCATTTAGGCAGGTGATGGTAGGTTTTTTTGGAACCGGGACAATGGTGGCCTGCTTGAAGCAGGAGGGAACTACAGACTGAGTTAGGGAGAGGTTGAATATGGTGGTGAATACCTCCGCTAGTTGGTCAGCGCATCCTCTTAGGACACGGCCTGGAATGCCATCTGGCCCTGGAGACTTCCGCGGGTTTACTCTTTTAAAAGCTCTCCTAACATCAGCCACGTCCAGGGACAGAGTGCCGTCATCTGGGTTCTCAGCTAGCTTCTCAGGAGTGATGTTGGCCACCTCAAACCGTGCAAAGAAGGTGTTGAGCTCATCAGGGAGCGAGGCGGGGGGATGGGCATCACAGCTATTCCTCCCTTTGTACTCCGTTATCTGCCGCAGTCCACACCACATACGCCTCAGGTCTGAGCTGTTGTAGTTGGACTCCAATTTGGCCCTATAGCCTCTTTTTGCATCTCTGATGGCCTTCCGTAGGTCATATCTGGCCCTCCTCAGAGCCTCCAGGTCCCCAGGGTTATAGGCAGAGGACCGTGCTGCAAGCTTGGCACGGACATCACCGTTAACCCAGGGCTTTTGGTTGGGGAAGGTCTTAACATTGACCCGTGGAACGACATCATCTATGCACTTGGTTATAAATGCTGTGACAGAGTCAGTGTAGTCACACAATCAATGTTGTCACCAGCTGCCGTATTGAACATCTCCCAGTCTATAGTTTCGAAGCAGTCTTGAAGAGTGAGGATGGCTTGGTCACTCCATTTTTGGACTTCCCGAAAAACCGTTTTTTCCTGTTTCAGACGTTGCCTGTAGGTTGGGAGGAGAAGAATGGAGATGTGATCTGCCTTTCCAAAGGCAGGGCGGGGGATGGGTTTAAAGCTGTTACGGATCGTTGAATAACAATGGTCAAGAGTCTGGTCTCCTCGAGTGTGAAATTAAATGTGCTGGTAAAATTTAGGCAGCTTTTTTTCATGTTTGTCCTGTTAAAGTCTCCAACAACAATAAAAACAGACTCAGGGTGAGCGTCCTCCAGGCCACTTATTATGCCATATATTTCCTCAAGTGCGCGCGCCTTACCCGCCTGCGGGGGTATGTAGACTGCTGTGATTATAGCGGACGAAAACTCCCGGGGGAGAAGGGGCGTATGTTTACAGTTAGTAGCTCCAGGTCCGGTGAGCAGTGTGTTGAGATAACTGTAGCATCCGAGCCCCAACGGGAGTTAACCATGATGCAAACCCCTCCGCCTCTTTGTTTACCCGACTCTGAGGTTCTGTCCTGCCGGTAGATGGAAAAGCCAGCTGGCGTAACAGCAGTGTCCGGGATGGTGGGATCCAGCCAGGTCTCAGTGAACGCTAGCACGCAGCAGTTAGCAATGTCCCGCTGGAAGTTAATCCGAGCGTTAAGTTCGTCCATTTTATTGTCCAGTGATTGAACATTTGCAAGTAAAATGCTCGGTAACGGTGGATTGCAGTATCTCGTCCGAGATCTGCACAGAATTCTGGCACGTTTGCCCCTATTCTTTCTCCTTCGCCGCCTGCGTATGAGTAAACAAGTCGAGGGATGGAAAGTGGGGTCGCAGCAATCGCTCCGGTAAGTGGAAAAATAACGTCTATCCAGTGAATTGCGTATTTCCAAAAGTGCTAGTCGATCATACTGTATGAGCGACAGTGCAGAATGTACAGAAATAAAAACTAACAAAACAGTAATAAGCCAAAACCTGGGTAGATTGAACAGAGCCATTGTCCATGCGACCATCCTCTACGGCGCACTGTAGTCTCTTCAATGCATCATTTGATATAGTCCTGAAATATAGGAGTGTGTTATAAACAATAATAAAAGTTTCAACCAATCATAACAGTTACCACAGATTTGACATGATGACACTGTAAGTTAATAGAAATTATGATTTTCATTCTATCCAGCTCTACAATTTCACCAACTCAGATGCACGACCAATACTTTAAGCTGTCTGTCAAGCATGGTGGAGGTAGTGTGAGGGTCTTGGGTACCATCGGATCATCTAGAAAATTTTTAAATTATAATGTCTATGGTCTGCCAGGCTGTACATGCTGTAAAACGTGGCTTTTTTGATGAAGGCAGTGTTTGAAATATAAAGACATTACTTCCATTAACATCATAATTTCTTATTCAAACATCATAATGCCCTGTTTATAGGTATGTTTGCTATATTTTCTATGCAGGACAAGCTCATGTGTTTCCATTAAAAAAATAAACTTTTGAGCGTTATTGTATGTGTGATTCAAGATTGCAAATTAGTAAAATACACACAATGCACTATTTTTTACCTATTTTGATTGTCTCATCTTCCTGTGTCCAATTTGTCTTGAATTTTGGAAGCTGAAAAATTCTTCCATCATAGGGCCAAAGCGATCGTCAATGCCCACCTGCAATGCATCCACAAGCGGCTTGCAGTTCTTCAGCGGTAGCTTGATTCTGTTCAGCTTGATTTTCAGGAGCTTGATGGTTGGGAGCAGCCACCCCATCTGGACATTGATTTCAGCTTGAAAAATGTTAGTTGCTTGTGCGTCTGGAGTCATAACAGCAGCATACTCTGACAGGAATGCAAGTTCAGCTGGATTAAACCTATGATGAAGACAAGAACATATGAACAATAAGAGACACAAAAAAACAGCATTGCTGCATGATTGGATCATTATCATTCATGGATTGGTTCGTCATTCAATGTTAATATTCAATTCAGTGTTGTACAAGTAGACAATATGGACCAGAATTGAGTTTGACAGAAAGAATACCACATGAAACATTACTACAAACTTACTTTGGAACCTTCAAATCTGTGCAGAAAACTCTCATTGTTGCCTCTCCCTTTTCTTTCACTGTCCTGAGCAGTCTCTCCACAGCCATGAACACAGATTTCCACCTTGTTGCATATAGTCAGACAAGCTGGAGGGAGCAAGCATCTTCCACAGTTTCAGCTGCTGTTGATGATCTTGAACACTTATTCCAAAATGCATTGCACTTGTCAAATGTTGAGTAGTATAATCTCTTGTACGCGTGCGTCATCATTGGACTCTGCCTTGCTATTAGGTTGACAATGTGGCATGCTCAATGCTGGTGCGTTGGGAGCTGGAACTCATAACCATCATCTTCATCCAAAAGTGAAGATGCATCAAAACTCTACCTCCCCCTCAGCTTTGTCTGCTTCTTCTTCGTCCTCTTCCTCCTGAACTAGAGCACCAGCATTGTTATTTCCATCTTCACCGAAGCCTTTGAAGGCTTTGATGAAGTTGGAGACATTGTCCGTTGTTGTTCTGACTATCTTCCCCCGAATTTCATAATCAGCATGGATATCTTTAAGTGCATTTGCCAGAAGGTCGAAAGTGTGAGAGCCTCTTAATCGTTTACAGGCCAGGGCCACTAAGCACCTTTTTAAACTTTCGGGGTCCATCCAGTGAGCCGTGACCCAATGGAACTACGCCGCCTAGCTGAACAGCAGTCAGTGGTTGTTTCGTTGTAGTCAACGGTTTTCATAGCCTCAATAATCATGATCTTCATCTGTTTGGCAGCATCATCAATCATGGATGAGTGATTCTTGTCATTGTTTTGCTATTTGGCACCAGGTCTAACACAAAGTCGTGGAACGCTTTTTGCCCTACAATGTTTAAAGGTGGAATTCCTCTGACAACATACTTCATGATTGATCTCTGGGGCACCGTGGTCCAGCTATTCATTAATGTGGGCTGCTTGACGTATCTACTCAATGTGAGTTGCTCGTGTCTACTCAATGTGAGTTCCTCGTGTCTACTCAATGTGAGTTCCTCGTGTCTACTCAATGTGAGTTGCTCGTGTCTACTCAATGTGAGTTGCTCGTGTCTACTCAATGTGAGTTGCTCGTATCTACTCAATGTGAGTTGCTCGTATCTACTCAATGTGAGTTGCTCGTATCTACTCAATGTGAGTTGCTCGTATCTACTCAATGTGAGTTCCTCGTGTCTACTCAATGTGAGTTCCTCATATCTACTCAAGTGGCGGTCATGCTGGCTCTGATAAGTGAAAAGAGAAAAAAAATAAAGATTTACCTTCACAGAATTATACCATGAGCCACATTATAGGCGAGTGTAGTAACTGCTGTGACACTATTGTTAAAGCAGAATTAATTACATAAAAATCAGTTATCCACCATAATTCTATATAAAAAATTAACCAAGCAACCCAATGACCAAATCTAGTTAAGATTTTCAAGATCATGTTTTTCAAGATCATGTCTATGACATTATTTTGATTGGACTCTAATGATAGTAATAACATTACATATAATAGTAACTTTGAACTATTTAGATAAAGAACAATTCAGTATTTTTCAATAAAATGAAAGTATTTCTTATCTGATTAATCGATGAAGTAATTGGTAGAATGCTATTTAAGGGGTATTAATTGTAATTACGCTTTAAATTAAAGGGTGATGTGGATACGATAAGGGGCAGTGTTGGGCAAAGTTACTTTAAGGATAACTTTTTAGTTACTTGATGAGTTCACCAATTTTGGGAAATCCCTAATTGAGACAAAATTATCAGGTAAACTGAGTTCATATCTTAGTGGTCACCATGATTGATATTTTCTTTACTCTTTCAATTTTTTTATAGGTCACTGTTAAGATATGAACTCCATTTACCTGATAATTTTGTCTTAATTAGGCACTTCCCAAAACTTGTGAACTCATCAAATAACTGAAAAGTAATCCTAAAAGTAACTTTCCCCAACACCGATAAGGGGTAATGGAGTGAAATCCATTAAATGAGGAAAAAATTATTTAAAACTACCCCTTAATCATTACATTTTCGATGTTCTAAATCTATCCTGTAAAATAAATGGACCAATCAATGGGGTTTACATTTTGTATTAAGGACCACTTCATTTGTATTACAGGGATTTGTCATGATTTCAGGGGTCGTTTAAGGGAAAATTAAGTATATTTTAAGGGTTTCAAGTTTCATTTCTGTCTATAAGCTCCTCCTTCCTGCCATTGATTCCAACCATCAAGAAAACACTTGACATCCATTTTGTGTTCTTAAAGAGGGAAATATGGCAATTAATGGACCCATGTGTTACTAGTAAGACTTTCCCTGGTCACCTTCTGCTGCTGGATGTTGTAGTTGCTTCCTTTTCTCCAGACTGACACAGAAATCACCATTGTTGTGTTTTTACAGTATTTATATTAACCACAATAGTGTATGAATATGACAAACACCCTCTTTTGGGTTCAGAGGAAATGTTTGTCCAACCGTACTCCACCCGGTTTGGAGTCCCAGGCCTCTTCCAGTAACACCTTATTTCTGGTTCTGCAGGAGAGGTCAACTTGGAGAAGACAGTGGAGTCTGAAGAAGGTGTCTGTACGGCTGGTCGACTGCAGGAAAACCTCAGAGATGGGTGGGTTCATCTAACATTGTTTTGTCATTTTTTAACATTAAAATCAATTACTAAACTCATTTTGGTTTACAGTGGGCTCCAAAATTACTGGCCCCCCTGACTGGCAATACACAAACAATACTGTAAAAATGATAAACAATACAATTAATAGAGAAACTCAAATACCAACTGATAATCAGATTATATTGAGGTTTTGATACAAGTGTGAATGCTAATAGAAAGTGTAAAGAATAATCTCAGTGGAAGGGTTAATACAAAGACTTATTAATACGGATCTGGAATTACTGTATATTTTTTAGCATTTACTCATCGATG
Source organism: Umbra pygmaea (assembly GCA_016801145.1). Taxonomy (NCBI): domain Eukaryota; kingdom Metazoa; phylum Chordata; class Actinopteri; order Esociformes; family Umbridae; genus Umbra; species Umbra pygmaea. The sequence continues at coordinate 8,895 of JACXGM010015287.1, read as the reverse complement.
AATGTACAGAGTCCTGGAGAATGTGTGTAAGAAGCAAATATAATTTATTTCTAAAGCCGAGTTGAGTCATGATTCCAGCTCTCAAACTCTCTCCACAGTCCATTTTATATCAGAAACACTCATTCCTTATTGGTTAATTCTCTAACATTTGAATCCAAGCCCACCAATGATAAGTGGACAAGGGATGCACTTTTCTCTAACAATTTGTCAAAAACCAAATAACTGTATGTAAATATCCTGTTCTTTGAAGTAGCTGCTTCTGTCCATTATACAATTTCAATTTTAACACAGTTGGCCACATACGGGGAGTCTCAAAGGCATCCTGCAGTACTTAAGTCAAACAAGCCAGCCCCTCTATCATTAAAGGACATCTGTTATTCCAGTAGATCAATTTCTTTGTAATTCCATCAATTATTCCCACTATTATAACTTCAGTCTTAGGTGCATAATTATTCCCACTATTATAACTTCAGTCTTTGCTGCATAATTGTTCTCACTATTATAACTTCAGGCTTAGCTGCATAATTGTTCCCACTATTATAACTTCAGTCTTAGCTGCATAATTATTCCCACTATTATAACTTCAGTCTTAGCTGCATAATTATTCCCACTATTATAACTTCAGTCTTAGCTGCATAATTATTCCCACTATTATAACTTCAGTCTTAGCTGCATAATTATTCCCACTATTATAACTTCAGTCTTAGCTGCATAATTATTCCCACTA